>JAQQSQ010002031.1:0-11506 GCA_028627145.1 Eidolon dupreanum
AGAAGAATAAACAGGACCTCAGAGGACATCTAATCCAAAGAGCCCCAGAAGAGCTGAGCTCATTCGCTCACAGCTGCTTAGTGGGAGACCTGGGATTAGAACTCTGGCATCCTGAGTCCTAGTCAGTGCCCCGGACTCTAGCGCCCTCTGCTCCCCAGTGCAAATTACATGCTGTTGTTATTGTGATTGTTGTTGCTATTTGCATCAAGAAAGTGCATGGTACAACCTTTCTCCTGGACCGGAAATTCCGGCTGAGCCTGCTCCCCTAACTTCACTTCAAGTGGATCCTCTAACATTATTTCAAATTGGGACAGATTCTCAATATTTCTACATCTCTCTTGACTCCAACCTTCCTTCCCAAACCTACTGCCAGTGTCTTGGGTCAGGCTTGCATTAGTTCTCTTGTTTCTCTTTCTCCTTTGCATTGTTTTTTATAATGTTTAAACTTACAAAAAACCTTAAATAGTGCAAGAACTTTCATGTATCCTTCTCCTAAACAAAAATTGTTAACATTTTACCACATGCACACACACATGCACACACACTATACATAGCATATATATGTAAGAGCATCCGTACATGTCATACATATATCATATATATGTAAAAACATCCCCATGTATATGTACACACATAAACATTACACATTTTCTGGAACCATGTGAAAATAGGTTGAATACATCAAAACACTTTACTTCTCAATTCTCCAGCATCACTTAAGAATGAAGACATTCTCCTACATAGACATGATATCATTATCACACCTAAGAAAACTGATATCTAATATTTAATCTCTTCAAATTTTCCTAAATGTTCCCCAAATGTCTTTTATAGCTGTTCCAAGATTTTGATCAAGGATATCATCAAGGGCTGCATACTTTATGTACTTATTGGGTCTCCTTAGTCTCTTTTGGTTTAAAACAACCCCCTCACATTTTGTTCTATTTTTCATGACACTGAACTTTTGAAGAGTTCCAGCCAGTTTTCTTAGATAATCTCCCACATTCCAGATTTCTAATTGTTTCCTCATAATTAGATTCAGATTAAACATCTTTGGAAAGAATATTATGCAGGAGATATTACTTGTCTCTTATTGTATAATATCAGAAGGCACATAACATTAGATTGTCCCACTATGCTAAGTTTGACCTATAAGTTAAGGAATAGCCACCAGACCTTTCAATTGCAAAAGTACAGTATCCCCTTTCTAATAATTTGTGGAATGAGTCTTTGAGACTATGTGAATTTCTTAGCATCCGTTAATAATTGTAATTCTTGCCTTAATTGAGGTTGCAAAACAGTGATTTTGTAATTTTCTTATTTATTAGCTGGCATTCTCTTTAAAGAAGAAACCCGCATCACATCTTGTGTGCTCTCCCCAGCAATCTTCCGACTACTCTTCCTGCCTCCGGTCTGGCTCACTCCACACCATCTGCTACGAGAAGAAACATGCTCCATTGTAAATCTGGACACATCTATGCCCCGTTCACATCCTTTTGGAACAAACTCAAATCTGGGAGCTGGGCACGGGGCTCTTTGCAAGCTGGTTCCTGTCTACCTCTTTGAGTTCACCTCTCTCTCTGTACCCCTTCGTGTACTCCATTCAAATGATATACAGTTCTCCAAACACATCACCCTACTTCACAGGCCTGTACCTCTGCACACACTAGTCCCTCTGCTGCAAAGTGCTTCCCCACCCGCTGACCTCACCCGAGCCCCACTTGTTCTTCAAGCTTTGGTTCATTCATTAGCTCCTCTGAGCCTAAGGCTAATCAGCTGCCCTTTGGGACTCTCACGACACCTGTGCACACTTCTCTTGTCACGTTTGTGGCCCTGCATTGACAATTTTTATTGGTTTGATCGTAACCTGATCGTAAGCTCTTTGTTGGAAGAGATCTGTCTTTCATCTCTGTATGACAGGAATCCAGCATTAAATAAGCATTTAGAAAATATTTTCCAATGAATTAACTCATGTTTCCTCAAATAATTAAATAATGTGAACATCTTCCAGAACAACTAGATTATATGATCTTTAAAGACAAAAACTATGTCTTATATATCTTTGTATTGCTCACATCTCCCACCGTATTGCTTAGTAATTTGAATCAGCTTTTGAGTGAGTAGGTTGGCACTTATAAAAGTCTATAGACATAGTACTTTTCACCTGCCCAGTATACTTTCCATTTGTAAATTGCTCCTCTTTTACTAACAAGATAACCAATCCCTTGCCTGGCCTTCCCACACATGGGTGACTCATACTTTGAGCTAGCTAATTAAAGGACTCCATTTTCCTGGCTGCAATAGTTGGCTAAGGTAAGGAGAACACTTGGTACTTTTGAAGGAGGTATCAGGAAAGACATGCAGGGAAAACAATGTAATAGCCATCGCTGCCAGAGGCCATCTTTGTCACAAGATGGAGAGGAAGCCATCTCAATGGGGAGACAGAGCTAATGACATTATTTAAACCTCTTAACCCAGTCACACCTAAGAGTCATGTTTTAGAGTTCCTAGTACACAAGTCAATGAATGCCTTCCTTCTTGCCTTTTAAGTAGACAAATCCTGACGAATATACAAGATCTGATTCCATGACAATCCACATTTGGTTAAGCAGATAAACTGAGATGAAAAATAAGAATTTCACCTACATTTAGTCCTTTATTAATTTGGGGGAAATTATATAAAAACACTGTATTGGTCAGATTCTCCAAGGAAATAGAACCAATGATATAAATTATATATAGTTATAAATAGAGATATAGATATAGCTATGCGAAGAGAGAGAGAGAGAGAGAGAGAGAGAGAGAGAGAGAGAGAATGGAATTAGCTCATGAGAAGTCTCATGATCTCTTGTCTGCAAGCTGGAGAATCAGGAAAGCCAGTGATGTAATTTGGTCCCAGTTTGAAGGTCTGCCACCCACAGGATCTGATGATATAAGTCCAAGTCCAGAGACCTGAGAAGCAGGGGGCCGATGGCGTAAGAACCAAGAGTGCTTATGTCCAAGGGCAGGAGAAGATGGATGTCTCCGCTCAAGCCAAGAGAGCAAGTTCACCCTTCTTCCATCTTTTTATCCTAACAGATGATGCCCACCCAGGTGAGTGTAGTCGCCTTTACTCAGTCTGCCAATTCAAATGCTAATCTTTTCCAGAAACACCCTCACAGAAGCACACAGAAATAATATTGCATAAGGTATCTGGGCATCCCTTAGCCCAGTCAAGTTGCCACACACAATTAACCACCACAGATACCTGAATCCACCCCACCTCTATAGCCCCGGGCAACCAGGAAGAGAGCTTTTATCTAGGCTGCTTCAGAAGAACTGGAGGTGTATTTGGGGGCTCTATTCTGATGCTTCTGCCCCCTAGGTCTTTTCCAAAGGAGCAAAATAGACAAAAAATATTTATATATATCATAAATGGTAAAGGCTGGCCAGTATCTTCATTAATTCTGTTCCAGGAGATTATTGAATACCTTCTCGTTACAAATGGTTCATGGCACCTGTTTTTTTTGTCGAGGTCAACAATCTACTCCGCTTCTGGAAGCTTTTTCTGGGGGATGCGAGGAGCTTAGGGTGGAGTGGTAAGGAAGAGGGATACTTTCCAGGACAGAGGTGTTAAAATGCCAGGTGCATTTCAGGGAACCGTTACTGGGAATATGTTCTAGCTTGCACCTCAAACAAGGCATGAGGAGGGAAGAGAGGCTGGCTTTCTCCAAAGCTGTCTACAGAGCTTATAAGCCACAAAAGGAGGAAAATGAAGAGCCTTGGTTTAAAAAAGATTCCTTTATGTCAGCCCAATTGGGTACCCTGGGTGGCTATTTTTAGGAGTAAGGGGAAAATAGTCAAGCTCTTTAAGAGGAGCATTTTCATGACTTTAATTTGAATGATCTTAATTAGATGCTTTTCTCCTAATGGTCTACTAGCTAAGACAAACCATCCCACGGGAACCAGAGTTGTGCTGAAGTGTGGGGGACGACAGGAGAAGTCATTTGACAGCACGTACTCCTGCCCCAGGAGGTCTGGCCATGGCACTTCTGGATAGAGCAGCATGGAGGACATAATGCCCTGGATGACAGCAAATAGGATGGAAAGGAGGACAACACAAAGGAATTGGGGAGAGGCACAGAAAAGAAAGGAGGACAGTCAAAATAAACTGTAATTTCTTCACAATTTCACTAAGGCTAGAACTGCTGGTCTACCCCTACATGTGCCCTTTCTAGAGATGCAAGGGTGAAAAATGGTAAGAGAGTCCATCATTTTATGTCTCTGAATTTGGTAGAAAGGGAGATGACCACCTTCACCTTCATCCCCTAGGAACCTATTCTAGTCTTGGACTTTAATTTTTCTGACCCTTGCTACTAAATTCTCTCCCTAAAGAAGAGGCAGAAACCTGGCTCAGAACAACAAAGAGTCATGGAGAAGAGCAGCTTGTTTCTTCCAACCTATTTCCGTGGTCTGTCCCATGCCTCCCGGAGGAGCATCTCTGTCAGGTAACTAACTATAGGAAGCCGTGCCCTTCAGGTATTTTCAGCCTTTGTGTCCCCTTTATTAACAAAACAGGGGCTCCAGTTCTGCCCTGGACTCTAAGTTGAGGAAGACATGAAAAGGTGATGACTATATGTTTCAAAAGAACAGCTTGGTGAGCTTAGGGAAAGCCAGAAAAAATAGACTGTTTTTTTTTTTTTTTTTTTTTTTCCTGCCTACAGGGCTGGGTTCTGAGAGCATACACACTTCCTCTGAGTCCCCTGGTTTATATAATTCAAGCATCTGGGGATTCCAGAGCTTTACCTCATAGCAACTATTAAAAGGTTCTATGAGTACTGTTTCCCCAGAGGCTGTAGGCAGAGGGATGAGAATTGAGGCACAGAGATGAGAGAGGGAAGGTGAAGGGCTGGCCCAAGCACATCTGGGGTGGACTCTAACTCCTCATCATGGTGGTCCCAGGGCCTAGTGACACCGCAGGCAGATGATTAGCTTAATGTCCACTCTGTGGGTCACGTTTGGTGGAGGTTGCTCCAGGCAGGCAGGTTAGAGGCCCGATGTGCCGTTCCACCTGAGCAGCAGCTGGGCCTCCATGCAGCACAGCCCCTCCCGCCTCCTCTGCACAGCCTCGGTCAGCTTCCAGCACTGATCCTCCTGTCGTCACTGCTGCCGCTGTAGTGATCACTGCCCTTGGGTTCAGCCACAACTCCAGAGGTGCCTGGGCTGTGCAGGCTGCCGGAACTGTCCCTGAAATCTCCCCAGTGCCCACAGAGAGCCTGTGTGGCTGCACATGGCTCTCTCCAGACAGGAAAAACCAGGGGAAGGCCGGGCCTGCATCCCTGACTAATGATCATGCCTTCGAGGCGGGATGCAGCCTGTGACTCAAAGTGTGGAGGCACAGCAGAGGGAGGAAAGAGTGGGAGGGAGGAGAGGGACAGGCAGGAAAACACAGGTGGGGGGTGGGGAGGAAGGAGAGAAAAAGCAAAGGAACAAAGGCTTCTGAACTTTGAATGTAGAGCATGTCTCTTCTACGGCAGTCACAAAAGTGGAAAATGGTGGGATGAAATATCTTCACACAACAGGCCAGCAGTCCAGTGTGACGTCACTTTGGAAGGAAGAGGAGACTAAAGGAATAAAAGGATGTTACTATAACTGTAATTACTGTAACTTGCAATACAATATAATGTACATTGCATATTCAGTGTTACACAGACTGAAATCTTATGGACAAGAACTGTGGTTCCTCTTAAGCTAGAAAAGTAATAATATACATCAAAACTGTTTTAGCTTGGTCCTGTTCCAAGAAAACAAGTCTGGCCAGGAAGGATATTTAAAGACAAGTTAGGTTCAGTTTTTCCATAGGAAGTTATTATTTCCTGAAGTTTATCATTCAACACATTTTATATCTGATTGTTTATAATAACAAGCTATGTTGTAAGAGGGGATTTGCTTTGTATGCACAGTATATATAGACACATAGATGTGTGTGTTGTGTATGAACTACTGTTCTACAGCTATATATAAAAGTTCTTTTAATATTCTAGGACAGTCATTCCAATCCTATAAGAACTAACATTAGCTTTTCATTAAAAAACTGCAACATAACGATATAGCCTACATAATTGCATAATTTCTTAAAATTGACATATGCCTATGATGTAAAGGAGAAATTAAAATATATATATTTATAATGAAATAATTTGTATTATGATACATAAATGCTCAGGCACAGCTAAACTAGAAAATATAATAAAATAGGCAGATGCTTGTACCTACTTGTAATGAATAAGTTTGGATTTAAGAAAAGACAACACTCATATGAATACTGTTGATCTTTTATCTTTATAGTTAACATTTAGAAATAAAGGTAAAACAATTATGCTTCTACATTTCTATAAGTTCACCATTAGTTGAATAGACACAAATGCAGGCTGACACAGATATGTTGACTCAAATACCTTGAGCAACATTACCATCTGTGAAAGAATTTTCTGAAACTTTGAGACATTCTTTGTAAAGTTCCCAACAAAACAAAATCTTCTCACAATTTAACTAGCAGTTGTATCTATGGAAAATTCAGTATATAGTAAAAACCATGTACATTTTTTTTGTGTTTATTTAAAATGGATTTCATGTCTAGGCTTGGGAAAGTATAAAAGGGTTTCCTCCTACATAAATTTCTTGTGGGTATTGGTAACGTTCTCTGGCTTCTGCATTAAGCCATGTCCCATTTCATGCTCCTGACCTTATCTCTTCTAAGCCACACAAGCACTCCTAATCTCTATTTCAATCCTCTTCTAGTTTCTCATCCTCTAAGACAAATGACCCCACTTGTCCATTTATTGCTCTACAGCTATGTAATAACTTCACCTCTTCTTCAGTTCATTGCCTGCTTTTCTGTTTTTATCTCTCTTCTTCGCTATCTGAAATTTTTTATTCATTAATTCATTTACGCATTCAACAACAAATATGTATGAAGCACAAAACATTGTCTGTTACTTAAAATCACCACTGCTTCTAAAAAGGATGGAGTCTAATGCAACCCAACCCTGAGCTCCACGGTCCCCAGTCTCTGCATGGTGTCACACTCAAATCAAGAGTCCAGCAACAAAAACTGTTTAAAAGGAATTGCGATCTCTCTTTACCTCTTTCAAAGAGCTATTTGTTAACTTACAGAAATACTTTATAAAAATCTTCTCCATTTTTTTTGATTTTCATGTCTCTCTCTCCCAACTCTTAACTCTTTTCCTTTCTCCCAGATCAAACATTTGTGGCTCTCCACAAAAACTGATACATGTCTATTTAGGCCATCCACCATTCTTTTGTATTTATACTCTAACTCCCTATTGTGGGAGTGCAATTCTTTATCGAGGCATCTAAGCTGCTGCCAGATTCTTAGTTATTCATAGTTTCTGCTTGAAATCCTCAAGGTTGAAGAATGGGAAATTTCTCTAGAAGTTTCATTGTCGTATGCAAGAAAAGATATGTTCACTGGGAAAAAACCCTCAAGAGTGTTGGCTCCCACTAGCTGTTCCTCTTTGCCATAGCTGAAGCAAACGTGGGGCCATTGCTCATCTGCTCAGGTTCCAAACGTGCCAAAGAATGGGTGACCAAGTATTCACAGTGATACCGCTGTGACACAGCCTATCACCTGAAGGCAAGTCAGTTTTGAAGTCTCCAGTCGGAGTCCACTCGGCTCTCAGAGCTCCTTGACTGGGGTTGGAGGACAACTGTCCCCCACGCACTGAGACTCACCAACCAAAGGCCTGGCTTAAGGGGCAGAGGCCCAGCTACATCACCTCCTTTGCTGCTCCAGGCCTTAAGTCCTCTATTTGCTCTTTTTTGCTAAGAGTCAAGCTGCTTTCTTTTTCTCTTCTTCAGCCCTGAATGATTCACCAATACTAAGAATTCAGTGGGCCCTTGAGGCTGTGATATGTCTTTATTACATCTATTTTAGTACACGATCATTCTTACATTCTCTTGATTAGATTGTCCCTGATCCTCCAGGTCTTATTCCCTGCAAATAGCCCACTCTGGCATGAACACATCAGTGGATCTGTTCTCCAATCCTAGCTGATGCATGGTTATGAACTGACATTTTAATCACCCAAATTATCCATCTGGTCTGCTGTATTTTCTTTAGCAAGGAAGGAAGCTTCACACCCAACTAACAGTTTTTCTGTTTTGAAGTCCACAAACACCTTCTTAGGAGGGGACTCTGGAGATTGTCACTTGGTTGGTGGCATTTCTCAGCCTCCAGGACTTTCACTCCTATACCAGTGTATTAGCATGTGTTGATCAAGTATTTTTCTCAGATCCTTGACCTTGCCCTTTCTGGATATTTCTTGAATCTCTGGAAACCATTAATCTGAATCAGCTGTTCCAAATCCTGCTTGATAGCCATATCACAGCCGCTGGGGGTCCTGGGATCTGGTCTCTACAGGTGGAGCTGGGCAGAAGCCTCGAACTGCCACAAACCTCTGTTCCTCTTTCAGCAGAAGGCTGGTTAAAAGCCGGTGTCTGGTTTGCAACTACACAAGAGGATTTTTGGGCTTCCCCAGTTTCATGTGATTATTAATTTGATTCTCTTTCTGGAACCAAATAGCCAGTCTAAGCAACCCATTCTCTCCCAGCTGTAATTCTGATGCTGGTATCTTTTCAGAGCCATTTAATTTTTTGCAAACAAAGCTTGGCTCTATGCTTCTTCTGTTTTACCTTCTAGTTGAAAGTCTTTTTTGGTCAGGTTAGCAGGTCAGCCCTGAAACACTTTCACTGTAGCTTTAATGAGGAGGATGCTGTCCCTTGCCAGCATTCCTTTTGGCTCCATAAAATGCTGCACAGAAAAATCCAAAGTCTGTTCTTTGGCACCATCTAATTTGCTGTTCCTTTCCAATGTCTTTGCTTCTTATTATTGTCTCTTAAACATTTTTTTTTTGAATAGTCAACAGCTGCACATGGTACAAAATACAAAAAGTACAAAAGGGTTTCAGTGACAAGTCTCCCACTCTTATCTCTCAGCCCTCAGTCTCTCTCCTCAGGCACCGCAGCCACCAGCCTCTCCATGGCATATTCAGAGCCACGAGTATGCACGTTCTTCAAACAAACATACAAACTACCAAGAACCCCACATGTGGTGATGTTCATCCCCACCTTATTTTTTCCTCAACTATCTTTGGAAAGTAGCAGTTAACCAGGTGAAGAGAGATGAAAACAGCTTCTGTGTACCAACAGCTTCGAGGTTGCCGCTGATCCGGTAGGCTTTTATCAGACTATGCAACATTTCCCACCCGAATCAGCCTGTGAGTGTTTAATGACTCTTGGCAGGCTTTCTGGCAGATCTTGGATACACGCTCAAGGAGAAGTACACCTCTTGTTGAGGTATATATATATATACTGCAGGTAGGTCTACATATGTCCAATTCTAGGTTCCATCTCTAGGTTCCCTTCTTCCTTTCCTCACTTTTTTGATGCTGTATATTATAAAATACCAACATAAATGGCAGGAACAATAAGAGGCATGAGAGTTTGGAGAAAGAAATTTATATGACCTGGATAAGAATTTATGTAACCTGCATAAAGTTTTAGAGGTAGTATTTGGGCAGAGCCAGGCCAGAGGTTGGTAGAAGAGAGGGATTCGTGAATTAAAGGCAAGGAGAACAGAAAGAGCAAAGGTTAAGATCGGGGAAGCAGTATCCAAAGTTAGAAGACTGAGAGAAGATTGAACAGGCTGGAACAGGTCTTTTGTGCTGAGGAGCAGTAGACTATGAGGCAAGGAAGATAAGGTGGATCATGATCATGGATGATCTCAGTACACGAATGGGAAGTTTATACTTAATCTTGGAGGGTCTAAAATAAGTCTTGCTATCTGGTAGGACAAATTCCTCAACTTTTTTTTTTTCAGGAGCATCTTAACAGTTATTGGTCCTTTGTTGTTCCATATAAAATTTAGAATCAACTTTTCAGGATCTTTTTGGGATTGTACCTGTAATCGTATTGATTCTCTAGGTTAATTTAAAGAGAACTGGAATCTTTATACTTTTAATTTTTTTTTTAATTCTCAGATTTCATTTTAATTCTCATATCTCTACAAATATTTTTTCCACCCAAAGTCAAAGATAATCAAGCATGGAAGGACATAAGAAAATATGAGTGAGAAACAAGATAGTAGAAACAGACCGGCAAAGACTTCAGATATGGAACTTTTAAATACAGATTATAATGTAACAATGCTTATTAAATTTAAGTAAATAAAAGAATAGCTTACAGATAACTGCAGGGATAAGGAATCTATAAAAGTTAGCAGAAACTTGGTTTTGCTCACTGCTGTATGCCCAGTGCCTGGACTATTGCCTGGCACGTAAGTGCCAAGAGAGTATTTGTTGAGGGAATGTCTGAGTATTTACACTTTAGGCCTCCTGCCTGGGCTCTCGTCAAATATCTCACTAACCGCTGGTCGTCTTTATTAGGATGTTCTTTTGTTTGTTACCCTTAATTCATTTCCAACATACTCCAAATCTGTAACATGTTCAAAACAGAGCTCACTAATTGTTTACCCTGGGTCCTCCTTATTTCTATCAGCGTTATAATCATCGCCTCAGTCACTTAGACTCCAAAACTTAGGGTCACTCTTTCTTATTCTTGCTCCATTTCCCACACTTAGCAATCACCAAGAATCTTCTTCTATTGCATTTTTTAATTTCTCCCTTAATGTTCATTCCCATTGCCATTGTAGCCTAGGTTTTTTTTTTATTACTACACACTTGGGTAACTACTGGGCTTCTGATTACTAAGCATCCCTACTTGTTTATTCTTTTTATCACTCCTGAATTAATATTCCTAAAATTATATTCTATGTATGTTAATTCCCCCTCCAAAATACCTATCAGTTACACAGAACAAGAGTCACACATGCACAGACTTATCAGAATATCTATCTCGCTTTTAGTCATCCAATTCTTCAAAACATATTGAATTTCTATTCTGTATCAAGCTTTGTGATAAGTATTAAGAAATAAGTGAACTACAGAGACCCAGTTCCTGCCCTCAGTGAATTTGCTGTCTAGTGGGGAAGACACCCACTTAAAATAACAATTACAGTTCAATATGACAAGCATTATCATGGAGGAAGTTCACAGGGGGTGTAGAAGCCCATGGCAGAGGCAAACCTGTGGTGGGTGGGTACAAAACAGGTTTTTAAGAAGGCGTCCCAAAGTAAAGAACTGTCAATCTCATTTCTCATTATTTCCCTATTGGAACTTTGCATTAGTCATCATTCTTTCTATATCTTATCTTTCCTTCAAGATCTATTTTAAATTTCCGCCCAGGTATCACACTTATGCTGGTCATCTCCTTAGATCTGAGAGTAAAACTAATGTGTTACGGAGGCTATGCTAGCTTGAATATATGTATATATGTATACATATGTACATGCATACATACTTTCAGTTAAATCAGACAAACATCACTGAATATTTAACCATTTTTAATCCATAAAAATGGTAATCCCATATGGTCCAAACATATGACT
>JAQQSQ010002032.1:0-11505 GCA_028627145.1 Eidolon dupreanum
AACGTATTTCCTGGACCCTCTCTTTCCGGAGTGACTCAGCGTTCAGAGTCTAGACCTCCGGCGCAGGCGGCTTCGACGAGGTGGCTTTCGGGGCTTATGCTGTATGAGTAAGACAGATGTCCTCTGATTTTTAATGCATGCCGACATTTTTCTCATACATTATTTCAGAGAAAATAATGAAGCTAGAGAGATAGAATATATACCTCAAGAACCTGAATATTAAATCTGGATCTACGCACATTTTGATCTTGATTTAAGTGGATTATATTAAAATGCTACATTTCCAACACATCATGCTATTCCTACCTCCTAAATTCTGTCTTCCTCTGGGTTAACTTAACCCAAATATCATCAAACACATACACAATCACACCTGGAATGGGTTGTGTTGCTCACAGTAAGTTTACAGAAAACAACGAATAATTTAAGGAATTCAGTAGTTGGGGATTATTAATGGATATCACTCAGTCCCTTTCTTTCATATTTTTCTGTTTAAATTCATTAATTTTTTAGCCCTCCAATTTAAGAGGGTCCAGCAGGATAATCTCTAATGAATAAGCCTGGAAAACAGAGAAGTAGAAATCTTTATAAATCTCAATCTGTTCAGCCATCCCCAAAAAATAAAAGAAAACACGCATCTCTTAAAGTTCCATCCGCTGAGTGAAGACCACAGCCCTGCGGGCTTCGGCCATGGCCACACACGGGCTCCTTCCCACAGTCAGACTTTCGATCTCGGGGTTTAGGAAAAGATATTTTGTTGAACAAGTGATTGAGTGACTCAGTATGTCCAAGTGAAACAGTTTCTGACTCGGAATCATGACGTTGTCAGTTTGGAGACACCTTTTCAGGATTCCTGTGGTCCAGAGTGACACCCAGTGGCCACCAGCAGAAATCTCTCCTTTACCAGGGATTGGTGAAGACTGCCCTGGGGTCTTTGAGGAGGAGGTGCTGAGAAAGCCACCGTGGGAAGAAAGGTGACAAATGCAGGATGCACAGCAATGTGTGGAGGGGTGTAGGGACATTCTGGGCGGATGACACCAGCACACGGTTGGTAAGGGGACAGAGCTCAGGCCTACCCCAGTGCCAGCTACCCAGCAAGATCCGGAGAATGTGGCCCACGAGAACGAGCCTGCACACCGGGCATAGATCGGATGATGACAGGTTGTTGAAGCTGAACCAGACCCCGGAGGTCACCCAGGCAAAGAGAGGTCACACGACACCCACGTACTTCAGCCAATGACTTTGTAGCTTGGGCGGACACGTGGGCCTCCTAGGCCGGCCATTGCTCTCCATGACATCCAAACACATGGTGACACATCTGAGGGAGTCTAAAGCAGCTTACAGGAAGATGTAAGAATACGCCTCTGACCTTCACAGGCGTTTTAATTGGTGCTGAAATGCTTAACGTCAAGAAGTAGTGCAGTCCTGTAAATCACGCGTCACAGACCGGGACAAGTGCCCGCGAGGGCAGATACGGGGGAAACTGGGACACCCCGGAGATTCTCAGATGCTGCCGCAGTGATGGGGGAGGGGAGGGCGGACCCCACACAGTGTCAGGAGCTCATTACGCCCCCCCAGGCATCAGGGGGTTCGCCCCAAGTGCCACCCGGGAGTTCTCAGAAGGCGGCTTGTTCCACAGTGTGCAGGCAAGGCGCTGTGACAGGCAACCCTTCCACTAGATCTAGATGCTGTGGGAGGGGCCCGGCTCCCTGCGCCTAGCAATTGCGTAAGTTCAGTCAACTCCCTTAAACATTCTGAAACCCAGTTCCTTCGTTTAAAATTATAACCCTGAACTCGGAGAGTGGCCGGCAGAACTAGCGATATGAGCACATTTAAAGCACCCAGCACCTAAAATGAAATTATTTCTATCCTGACATCTCGTTATGAAACTTGGCACACGTGCAGAAGAGTCCCAAGCATCTCGCAGCAACTGCCCACATACCCACGCACTGGATTCTGCAGTTAACATCTTCCGAGACTTGCTTTTTCACTTCCTTCCGTCTTATTATTTCTTGGTATGCGTAAAGGATGCAGACATCAGTTCGTTTGCACATGTCGTTACCTAGAGTTCAATATTTGTTTCTGGTCCCATTTTATTCTCTAGCGGTGAAGTTCACATGCAATGACGTGCACAGATCTCACGGACGCTGTTCGGTGGGGTCTAAAAGGCGGTCGCAGGCTGAGGCCGAGCCCGTCACGCGTGCCACGGAGCACGACCGCCGGCCGGGAACGTCCCCGCAGGACGCATCGCGGCAGCTTCCCGACCCTTTGCATCCGACGTTAGTTTTGCTCCATCTAGAAACGGACGCGAAGGGACCGGGCACCTGCGTTGGGGACCAGAGAGCCCCCTCCGCCGACACACTATCAGAAAGCTGCCCCTGCCCCCCCGTCTGCACGTCCCTCGCTCCTGTCTGCACCCCGGTTTCGAGAGGACTCGCCTCCGCGGGACGGCGGCCGCCCCGCCCCTGCGACCTCCGCGGCGCTCGGGCGGGACGTCGCCAGCCCCGGGCGACCTTCGCGGCGCCGGCGACGGAAGGCTCGACCGCCAGGTGGCGGCAGCCGCTCGCGTTTCGCGTCCCCGGCGGGGACCGGCCGAGCAAGGACGAGGAGCGCGCGGTCGCGCACGGAGCTTCGTCCGCGCGACTCCGGGGATGTGACACGCGCGGGGCCGGGTCCCCGCTTCCCCGCGGGGCTCCTCGGTGGGCCTGGGGTCGGGGCGCGGACGCGGGCGGGCGCCAGAGCTGCCGGGGACCCGCGTCTGCGCCCGCTGCAGAATCCAGTTCCCGACCCGGGGCACCGAACGGGGGTGACTGTCGCTGAAGCTTCGAACACGGCGCCAGCCTCTGGCGACCTTCGCCGCTGTCTCCGCCCCTGTCTCGGGGTGCAGTCTGAGCTGGTAAAAGGGGCGCAAAGGGGCCGCCCCGCCGGTGTGGACTCGGGGCGCCGGCGCGCGGGGTCCGCAGCCGGAAGCACGTGTTAGGACGGCCGAGGAGGGGTCAGGGGGGTCCCCAGGGCCGATGGGAACAGCGCGGAGACCCAGAGACCCCCTGCGTGACGGCGGAGGGGGTCTGGGGCCAGAACGAAAGGGCGACGGCGACGGCGGGGGCGGGGGGCTCGGAAAGAGCTCGAGGGTCGCACGAGCCTCTTCCCCGTCCCTCCCCCGAGGCGCGCGGGGCGCACGGAGGAGGAGCCCGCGTGGCGGGCGGTGGTTGCAACAGCCCCGCGCCCCGCGCCGCGGGACTGGGCCGGCTCGCGGCGCGCACCCCACCCGGGTGGGAAGGGAGGTGCTCAGACGCGCGTTAGCAGACGTCGCAGACACGGCGGTGACGTTAGTTCTGAGAAGGGGGTGCGCAGACCCGGGGAGACCTTCACTCGCACCACGGCTCCCACCCGCGACCCAGGACAGCGCGACAAATATTCTAGCTACGAAGGACGCACTTCCCGCAGTTAGAGCGCGCCTCGCCCCTCGCGCCTACCTAAGCGGGTCCCCCGTGGGGGTCCCCCCAGACCTAACGCCCCACGGAGCCGCCCTGGCTTCCTCGGCCTTGCCGCGTGGCCCCCTGTTGCAGCCAGCTAATCAGACTCCTCTGCGTGACCAAAGGCACGGCCTGGCGGCTGTCCACGGGTGTCACCGGTCCCCTCGCTCTTCTGTCTCAGACCTTGATGGCATCAGGAGGGTCCTGACCCTGTGAGAGGAGGTCCTCACTCCTCCTGCACCGCCCACAATCCCCCCCGCCCCGTGTCGCGAGGACACCCCTCAGCCTCACACGCGGCAGCAGCGTGTCCGCGTGACGCCACTGACGAGTCAGCGTTTTGGAAGCGGATAGGTTACACACTGCATTTATGTCGCACAGTGACGGGTTTACATTCACAGTAGTGACATACATTTTTATCAAATAAATGTATTTAAGTCAAAAAAAGTGTGACTCAGTTTAAAGAATGTTAATAAAAACTAGCGTAAGCGATTCTCAAATATGGCCAAAACTTGAAGAGAATGTGTGAATGATAGAAAGTCAGAGAAATACAGAATTAAATAAGCTTGTCAATAAACGGATATTTATAACCTAGGTTTTTCTCTCCAGTTTAAATTTTAAGTCAATTCAGCTATTTATTATTTTTCTTTTTTTCTTTACAACCTCAAATGTCTATTTTTTATATTTTCTCTACTTTTAAAAATCCCTTATATGATGAAGGATTATGTATCGGAAGCATCTTGTCACCTTTACAATCAGAAAGAGAAGCATTATTTCATAAAAGTTCAATCTCATAATGACAAACTTTTTGACCCTGTGATTTCATTTCTGGAAATACTTTCTGAGAAATTAATCAGAGGTGGCACAAGAGAGGGAACGCACACGTGGGCTTTTCCGATTTCGCATGGCGTGGTATATATCATAAAAATGTGACTTGTGCACGCTCTAGTATGAGAGCATGCGTGTGATATGCGATGATAAACAGTTTGATAATAATTACAAACGTAACTTTACAAGTATTGTGATAATAAAGCAACTGGTGGGTGATAGCACTACTGTAGGTAATTTTTGTTTTTTTTTTACTGTAGTTGAATCATTTATTCGGCAAATATTGATGGAATATTCATTCTACAGCAATGAGTTCCAGGCGCGGGGTACAAGCACTGATCTAAACTAAGCCTGTGCCCTCAGAAAGCCTACATTTTATGAGGGAGAGGAAAACATTAGATAAGCACTATAGTTTGCTAGGGTTGCCATAGCAACGTGCCACAGCCTGGGAGCCGGCAGGCGCTTAAATAGCAGAAACATGCTGTCTCAGAGTTCTGCGGGCCGAAAGCCCAGGACCCGGGTGTCAGCAGGGTTGGCTCCCGTGAGGCCTCTCTCTTTGGCTTGCGGATGGCCCCCTTCTTCCCATGTCCCCGTGTGGTCGTCCCCCAGTGTGTCTGTGCCCAAATTTCCCTCCTTGTAGGGACACCAGTTGTTTGGGACCGAGACCCTGGCTTGTGCCCTTATTTTAGCTTAATTTCCTCTTGAAAGCCCCTGTATCCACCTGTGGCCACGTTCCATCCCAACACACATATGGGGGGAGGGGAGGACAAGTCAGCCCGGCACAGCCGGCCAATGCAGTGGGAATACATCAGATGATGTAATAGATCACGTCCAGGGGAGAAGAGGAGGGGTGAAGTTGTAAACATGCTGGGAAGAGAGGACTCCTCTGATGAGACGACCGGAAGAAAGGACAGGAGCGAGTCACATACCTGCCGAAGGAAAAGCACAGCGAGCAGAAGGACGGGGGGATGCAAAGGTGGGCAACGAGGGCACCCCTGCCGTGCTCGGGGAGCCGAGGCCCTGCGGTGGGTGTCAGTCGCCTTCTGGAGCTGCTCCCACTGGTCGGCAAGAGCAGATTATTAAATGGTTTAGGATTTTTGTTTGTGAGTTGATGTCCTATTGAGAGCTTGAAAGTGGTTGTGATGGGAAGAGTAACACTCCCCAAAACTCAGCAAAAACTACAAATCAGGGCTTTTTCCCCCTCCCTGGGGGACAGGTGTCAAGAGTTCACAGCACGGGCGTGCGTGAGGGGAGAGAGGAGACAGATGGCTCAGAGAAATAGCTGGAGGTCAGGTCCTGAGAAGCCAGTGAGGGAGAGCAAGCACGTCAGCTCTTGTGCCTAGTGAGATAAAGGGTCTCGAACGGCTATGAGGGGCAAGGGGACACTGCTGGGTTTTTGTTTTAGAAGGGTGACTGCAGCCATGTGGGAATCCAGCGCATTCGGCCAACCAGCCAGGAGGCCTTTGCCGGCATCCAGGCAGGAGGCGGCGGCATCTGGGATCAGCAGGCAGAACCCGTCCTGTCGAGAGGAGATCGGTAAGCTTGCTTTGGAAGTAGGACCATCAGTATAGGTTGCAGAAAATGTGGGAGAAGGGGGTCAAGGATGGTTTGGAGGTTTGGGGCTGGAACTTGCAGCAGGAGGGGATGGGGAGCGCAGTTGGAAGAAGACAGGCTCTCGGAGTGACCAGAAGCTGAGAAGGGCATGCAGACCCCAGGGGACTTGCCGACCAGGCACCTGGGTAAATACTCCTGGATTTCAGAAGAGAGGTGCAGATACTATATTTCTACCTGGAGGATACATTGCCTGTCTGTGCAGAATAACACGATAGATTTGTAATAATGTAACTGTCAGTAAAAGCTTTGGTTGATTGTGCTTGCAGCCAATCACCACTAGGGGTCAATATAGGTTAATTGTTTTTTCCTGTTGCGCCATCTTCAATGAGACTTAGAGCAAGTCTGGCAAAATGATGAAGAATATTAGGCAGGTGTTCTAACCTAGAATGGCTTTTCCCCTTAAAGGCCAAGTGGGATGACGTCATCATCCCCTGGCATTGGATCATTGGTGGCAGGCCACCACGAGTAGAGAGATTCAAAAACTGACATCATCAAAATGAGCGCAAAGGTCACTTTTTACTTGAATTAGACCCACTATTTACTTACTTTATTTGCCCAAATGGTAGGCAAATATGTTTCTCCATGAGTTAACATATCACTAATACTACGGAGAGCAAGGTCAAGCACAGCCCTGTTGCCCTTGGCTTTCCGGGCTCTATCCAACTGGCTACAGCTTTCTAGAAAGGACAATAGCAGGAAGGGTGCCAACACATCTCCCAAAGGAGCTGTTGGCTCAGAGGCCACGATGAACCCAGGAGTAACCAGGTGCAACCCGTAAACAGTTAAACCTGAGCGAAAGAAGGAAGCAAATAGGGAGAGAAATCTCATGAATTCCAGAGTGATTTATCATCTGGTGGGGGCGCGGTTAGATTGATGTTGACAAGACCCGGGGCTGGGGGCCATTTTCTGGGAAGAGAGCCTCCCGAAGGCCACCCTTCCCTGGGGCACTGCCCTCGGCTGCTGTCCTCACCACCCCTGCTGATGCCTCAGGACCTGCTTCGTGGTCAGAGGCGAAGGGGACCTTCAGTCTCCCGGCCTCGCTGTCCACCAGCGCCAGCTCTCGGTGACCTTCCAGGAAGGTCATCTGCATTAACGAAGAGGAAAACCACAGGATGACACATTCTGTCCACTTCACAGGTCTCTGCTCAGGACACCATTCACACCTGAGCTTCCAGAAAGATTTAGCTGCACTCCTCACAAAAAGGTGCTAAAATCAAAAGGTCTATATAAAGTACATGTATGTGAATATAAATATTCTTTATTTCTCTCAAATACTTGAAAGTCCCCAGCAATACTGTGAGACAAACCCAAATTTTGTTTGTCTGCTTTTTGCTGGAAGAATCAAAGAAACCGACACTTTCTTGTGCTCCAGAAGCGCAAAAAACAAAACTCAAGCACATCCCTAAACTCGTCCTTGCTCCCCAGCGTCTCATTCCCACTGGCCTCAGGCCGCTTCGTCTCTCGACCCTGCTGTCAGGGCCCGGCCGCCCCTCACTCGGTCCGTGCTGGGCGCTTCACCACCAGCTCTGAAATAGGGTCCCCATCCCGTCCCCCCTTGCTCCGAGGTTTCAGAGCTTCCTGCCCTCACCAGAATGAGGCCCAAACTCACTGGCCCGCAGCCCGGGCGGTCAGCCGCAGGCCTGGCCACACCACTGTCTCGTTGAGCATCCTCCTGTTTCCTTGAGCCGCAGCAGCACTGCGGGGAGGTCACTGAGGGACCAAGCCAGAGCTAGGGGGTCCGGAGCCTGGGCTGGACCGAGGAAAGGGTTACCGGGGTCATCGCGCTCTGAACATCCCCGAGGGCTCAAGATCATGGGGGGAGAGCATGCAGGGAGCCAAGTCCCCCAGAGGCCCGAAGCCCAGCACGCCCTGCGCCAGGAGAGGACGTGGCCGCCTGGTGCTGAGCCCAGGAACGAGCAACTGCAGCAGAATCCAGCCACCTGGGCAGACGCGGCCCAGGGGGACTGACAGGGAGCAGAGAGGGGTCCGTACCTCGCGGGAGCCGTGCGAGGCCGCCGGGGCTCTGCGCTTCGGTCGGGGCCCAGAGCGCGCGAGCCTCCACTCAGAGCCGGGAGACCTGCGTCCACGCTTGCTCCCCGCTGCGGTTTCACTCAGCCTCACTCGTCTTCCCCTCCGGCCAACTTCCCACAGCTGCCTCCGGGTCGAGACCCGGCTTCGCCCCGGCCGCCCTGACCAAGTCGCACCTGAAGCGTCTTCCCCACCGCGCAGCAGCTTGGCCGAGCCGCGAGCCAGCCATCCTGCATGGGGACACGCCGAGAGGCCACCTCCCACACTCCCGGACGGGCCCCGGATCCGAGTGGGGGCGCGGAGTCAGGGCCGTCCGCCCAGCGTGAGAACCGAGGTCACAGCCAGGCTGCCTGCTGGCGTGTGTCTGTGGGACGAACTGGCCGGACCCCCAGACCAGGGCTCCCAGCAAAGGGCACGAATGGAGCAACGGTCAGGCGGTGGGGACACCAGGGAACCCCGGTATCATGGAAGCAAAGGAGGAGCATGTGGCAGCGAGTGGGGGGTCATCATTGTCCAATGACAAGCGAGGTGAAGGACACTGAGAATTGGGGACAAAAGGCCTCTGGGCCTCACCGCATTCTGATTTTATTCTATATACTACGAAGCTTCGGAAGAACAGAGGGGGTCACGTGACAGGAGGCGGTGGAAGAAGGAAGCGAACACAAAAACTGCCGATCGTGGTCTGGGGACCGCGTGTTAAAGGTTGGACAGCAAAGGCAAGGAGCTCAGAGGTCAGACCTCTATCCGGCCCAGCATGCATTACCTGGAACGGGTAAGGATGACGACAGCCACAGGTGAGCGGCCGTTTGGGGGCAGCCCCTCCAGCTCGCCTTGCCCTCGTAGCGTCCTCTTAGCTCGGGGGCTTATCCTCAGCATTTCAAGTAGAGAGTCCACTTTTTCCATGAGCTCAGAACTGGTCTGATCCAGGACAATGATTCGCAGTAACTAAATTCACAAGAGCCAGATGTACAAGCCAGAATATCCACTTCCACAATTATGATGAGCGTGAGTCACCAGGGAAGCATAACTAAAACCACAGCGAGATTCTTCTATAAACACATCGGAATGGACACAATTTCAGAGACCAACAATACCAAGTACTGGTGAGCATGTGGGTCAATTAGACCTCTCAGACTCTGCTGTGGGTCCAGCCACCTCGGAACGCTGCCGCAGCATCTGCAGCCGAGCGCACGCCTGCTCCGAGGTCCAGCGATGCTGTTCCAGGTGGAACGCTCAGAGAGGTGACGTGCCCCGTCCACCAGCCCGCACGCACCGGGGGGGGAGGGGGCGGGTACCAACTGAATGAGGCCGTTTTCTTTGAAAACAATAAAGAACGCCAGAGAGGTGAGCCCTGAACGTTCTCCGCTGGACGAGACGTTCTTTTGTGACAGAGCAGCTTCTGGTACCTGACACATACGTGGGTAATTAACAAGCAGTCAATGAACCAACGCCGATCGAAAGGAATTATGCAGAGGGGCGGCATTTTGAGATGAACACAGTTTAAACCAGGAGCAGAAACAACAGCGAATTCGTTCTCTGAAAGCTTCCTCTGCTCCTCCCCTTCTCTCTTCCTCTGTCGCGCTGTTTTTTGATGACTGTGTCCTTTGTGGTCGAATCGAGGCTCATATTCGTGGCTCAATGACAATACGTTTTATTTTTTTATAAATCTGATACATTTGGGAAACCTTGTAAAACTAAGTTTTAATTCAGTGAGGAAATCCTGGCTTTTTGCCAAAAGTTGGTGACAGCAGAATGAACAACGGTAAAGTGAAAGGCTTGCAGGTGAATGGATGAAGGCTCTTTGTCCGGCTCAGCGAAGCTTGCCCAGCAGGTAATGTGTGGGAGCTTGGACAGCAAAGTCCCCCGGCTGCCAGCTTCAGGCTCTCACGGAAAACGGTTATTTGACACAGTAAAAACGGAGCCAACTCCAAAGTGACTTTCTCCACAGGCTGCTACGTGGAGGAACAACCTCCCATCCAGGGACACAGTGTCACCCAATAGGCTGTGACACGTGGCTTAACGAACTCAACTATTGCACTGTCATATGCAGTAGCCACTTCTAACTTTTTTCTTTTTTGTATTCACTTTTGTATTTTTTCAATCTTTAAAAAACTTTTTCAGTTACGGTGGACGTTTAATATTCTGTCAGTTTCAGGTATACGAAATAGTGGTCAGACATTTACGTAACTTATAAAGCAGCCCCCCCCCATAAAGTCCCCACGAGGTGACACGCACAGTCATCACGACATTTTCGACGGCATTCCGTAGGCCGCACTCCACACCCCCGTGATGATTTTGTGACTGCCAGTTCAAAGCCACTTCTGAATTTTCTCTTCATTTCTTATCTTCTCAGGCTGCAGCGTTCCGGTTGGAAACCCCCAGCGAGGACGCCTACGCCATGGCTCAGGACGGGGACCCGGTCGGTGGCGGCTGCGGGGAGCGGCCCACACCCGGCTCACAGCAGAGCACCGCCTGGCGGATCCCGTTGGCCGCCGACCGCGGGTGGAGGGCGCCACGTCTGGTACCGTCTGGTGTGCGAAGAGGACCAGACTGGAAGCAGGTATGGCCAGGCCCAGAACAAGGCCAATCAGTTCTAACGCTGATGAGCTACAGTCGGAATTTCCTCCTGTTTATATGAATCCTCCTACAGTGAAACTGGACGTGTTACCTGTCACTTCACTTAACATTGCAGGGCCTGTCCCCCATGCCGGTGGGGACTTCCCGAAGCGCGGTGCAGATGAAGGAGCCGGAGGGGCCGCACGTGGCCTTGCCAGCTGCTTTTCCTGCAGGGCCATCTCGGTTTGGGACCTTGAGGTCAGCCTCACGTGGAGGTCCTGCTGTGTGTGTGAGCCTGGCACTGGTGGCTGTAAGGACAGATTCCTGGGGACCAAATCTACAGGAAGGCAATGTGGACTCCTTAAGTCGTGACGAGGTGCACCAGTATCGAGACGAGGTGTCGGTCACATCCAGCAGGAGGTGTCGTTGCTCTGGTGGAAGGCCCACACCGAATCAGAACCAGAAAAATGGACTCAGAGGCTGCTGTCAGTCTGGAGGCCAAGGCCATGGCGTGGCCGTGGTCCAAGGCCGCCATGCGTCCTGGGGCTCCCGGGCCCGCCGGTCAGGACACGGCCCGCTCCAGGCGGAGCTGACCAGGCCTGGCCCCTGCACCCGGACTCCGGGCTCGGGGACGCGCCTCCTGCTCTTCCAGCAAAGCTTCCCATGCGGCTCAGCGGTCCCCGTGTCCCACACGCTCGGGCGTCCCCATTCTTCAGAGTGGCCTCTGTCCACCGCGGGCTCAGCCATCATGTGCCAATTTTATCTTCTGGACAATTGGGTGCTGACTGGCAGGGTCTTAGCAGCAGCGCCCTCCACACTGCTGCGTTTCGGGTTTAGTCCGATACTAACTGTGCGACCTCAGGCAAGTCAACTACCCTTTTTAGACCAATGCTATGGCATCTATGCAATCTTAGCAAATGGGCAGGACTTAAACACAGTGGCTTCCTGAGGTTACCTCCGAACCGAGACAATGTTTTCAAGGAGAGATGAGCCTGAAATGTGAGCA
>JAQQSQ010002033.1:0-11503 GCA_028627145.1 Eidolon dupreanum
GCATCTGAGAGTCGACGGGGACCAGTCTCTCCTGTCTTTGGATCACAGCAGTTTTGTGGGGCTCATTGTCAGCCATTTCTAATAAGCATCTGAATGAAAACATACCAGGAAGATTGAATCCTGCTCTATTTCCTTCCGGTTAGAGTAAGGAAATGTCGGTCTGGGAGGGACTATGAGAGTAAATGTAGTCACTTACTTTGTATGTGAGGAAAGCCGAGTTTCAGAAAGGAAAAATGGAGAACTAAGACTCGTAACTACAGACTTCGACCTTCAGGTCCAGTATTATTTTCACTATGTCAAGCAGCTCATTTTATTCCCCCCTGCTATTTTCAGCACAGTAAAAAGACCTTAAAATTTTCTGTTATAAGTAATAATTCAAATCTGGAAAACTCAGTGAAGGATTAGAGTATCCTTTTCTATCTTCCTTTTTTTGTAGAAATATCCTTTCTCTGATTATAAACACAATATATACTCATTGTAACAAAATTCAGCCCATTCAGAAGTACACAATGTAGAAAATGAAGGATTCTCACATGCCCAGCCCCCTGGACACAATCACCGTTGGCTTGTTATCTTGATTCATGATTGTCAGGCTTTTCCCTCCCCCTCTCCCTCCCCCCCATATATAAATATATCATTATATGTAATATACAATTTGATATATAATGACATATCGATATATAATGATATATAATTATGTCTATAATTAGCTGTGATACATATTATATATATGTATACATATCACTGTGCAGATCACCGCTGGTGAGATGTATCTTGCATGCATAGATCTTGAATATATATCTTGCATATATATACAAATTTGTATATATTTAAAAATCAGATCATATTATATATACTATTTGTACCCCACTTCTTAGCAATGTTAAGGGACTCACAGACATCTTTTCTTATTAGCATGTCTAATTTATTATTCTTTCATGGGATGCCTTGCAGGTCGTCGTATTGCTATATTTAAACGACCCTCTTCCCTTGGATGTTTATATTGTTTCCAGTCTCCCGCAGTTTTGGGGCATGCCGCAGTGAACGTCCTCTGCATACTTCTTTGCATATTTATGTTTCTTCATGGTAACTTTCTAGAAACCACGCTTCGAGTTAGTCATAGTATTTAAGCACACAATTGTGTAAGTAAAGAAATATGGTTAGCCAGTTCCCACACGGGACAGAGATGTCTGGCTGAGGGCGAGTTCGGATACAAGGCCACGAAACACATGAGCCCTTCCTTGGTCAGACGTTGCGTGTCATGCTCAGCCTTGCAGAATCAGCTCGGTACACTGCATTCCCGTTCAGCGACGCCTGTGAGTCCTCTTTGCTGGTCCTGTAAAAAGTTGCTTCACTTGGCTGAAGTTCACCGTCGATGGCTCTCATTAGGTTAAAGACGCCTAGAATGTAACTTCATCCTTTTGGCCTGTCAGGCGTTGGAAGAAACCACCAATTTATGTGTCAACGAGTGAAGCAAAGGGGAAAAATCTAACTTTCCTGCTGAGAAACTGTCATTTGTGAGAGAACCAGGGGGCCTGCCGGGTTGGGAAGGGGCCCCCATGGCTTGGGGGTCCTGTTCCTTAAGTCGCTTGAGCTTCGCTCTCTCTGTGATGCCTATCAAACAGCCAGCTCTTTCAGAAGCATCTAGAAGCTCCCCCACACTCCGAGCCCTAGCTGAACCGTGTGGCCCTGGTCTGCGCTGGAGGGTTATTGCTTCTTCAGTGTGAATCCGCAGACTCTGGGGTTGCGAGAGAGAGGGGAGCCATCAGAAGCCACTGGCGGGGTGACCTCTTGCCTCTGGTTTCTTTGGGAATGCGTCTTTGAATGGCTCTTATTGGTCTTCAGATTAAGTTTATGTCCCTAGCTTAGCGGTGGAACCTCTGTAACTGAGACAAGACGACCCACCCACACTCCCTCGCTCCCTTAAACACACCTGGACCCCAGTCAGCCTCGCCGTTCCTCCCCATCTTGACGTATGCCAGCGTCTATGCCTGTGAATGCCATTCATGTGGCTTAAATGCCATCACTTCCCCAGCGTCTTCCTTTCCGAACCCTGTGACATTTTCACTGGACTTTTTTGTGACACTAATACTTTCTATCCTATGTTTAAATTTTCTATGTACCTCTCTGTGTCCCCTACTAGAACCTGAACTCTCAGAGCATGACCGATGTGACTGTGACTGTCCTCGGTGACCGTCCGACCCCCAGCACTGCAAACCCTCAGTAGCATTTATCACAGAGGTGGACGACGGACGGGCCCCATCTTGCTCCGAGCGGCCCTGTGCCAGGAAGGCCGGAAGAGGAAAGGCATGCCACTTTTGGGGACAGCTTTAGTTACCAGGCCGTGCCATCTAGCTCATGATCAGAAGACCATGCTGTATCCGGGGCACCTTAATATTTGAATGGGACACCTGGAGTCACCCACTTCCACTCGCTTTGTTCCTAATGTCCTACCTGGTCCCCTTGGGCCGTTGGGAGAAATGCGGGAAGCCCAGCCTGCCAAAGACACAGAGCACCAGGGAGGGGGCAGTTTGGACCATGGAAAGGTCTTGTCTGGAGGCTGGAAGTCCAAGGACCAGGTGCCCTCGGGGTATCGGCTGAGGCTGTGGGGGCGGGTCCCGTCCAGGCCCGGCTCCTTGGCTGACAGCGACCATCTTCTCCGTGTCCCTCACATTGCCTGCCCTGTCTGCACGTCTGTCTCCACGTCCAGACTTCCCCCTTTTGTAAGTCACGTTGGCGTGGGGCCCACCCTCACGATCCAGCTTTAACTCGTTAGCTGCGTAAGACCCTGCTTCTGAGGTGCTGCGGGTTAGGCTTTCCACGTCTTTGTCTCTGTGTGTGAGTGTGTGTGGGAGGGTGGGTGGGGGTGATACAATTTAGTCCACGACAGCTTCTAACGGATAAAACAAAAAATCTCGACCTTCTCCATGAGAAGGAGCCTGAGCCAGAAGTGGGGAGAGCTGTCTGAGCCCCGCTCTGCTGGTTCTAGCTGCGTCCGGGTCGGAGGGGCACCTGTGGGCCTGCAGCCCACGCCACCTCCTGCAGCGTCCGGGCCGGAGGGGCACCTGTGGGCCTGCAGCCCACACCCCCTCCTGCAGCGTCCGGGCCAGAGGGGCACCTGTGGGCCTACAGCCCACGCCCCCGCCTGCAGCAGCTCGGGCTGGACCGCAGACAGGAGGCGGGCACTGGTGTCGACCCAGAGAACGAGGCAGAGCCCGCGTCCACGTGCTGGGCCGGGCGTTGCTGCAGAGCCTCCCGATGCTGGGCCAGAGACAGCCAGGCCCACTGCTTCAGGGTCTCGCTGGGACGGAACACCCCGAAGAAGAACCTGTCCACGCTGAAGGTTCGGGGAGGACAGGGAACTGTGCACCCCTGGACGCTGCAGAGATCCCGTGGGACTCTCCAGCTGCTGCGGGTCCTGCGCACGGCCTCGGGCAGCCCGCTCGGCTCCCAGGCTCCCGCTCCCGTGAGTCCCCACGCGATGCCCTGAGCCGGCAGCCGCGAGACAGCTGAGGCCGGAGGTCGCAACGCGCCCAGAAGTGGAAATACACACACAGGTAGGTGCAAGGTGTCTGAAATGTGCAACACATGTACTTATTATATGTAAGTGCATCATTTAAAAATATATGTATTGTCTATTTATATATACAATGTACAATATATTCAATCTGATAGATGTTCAATATATATGTTTAAAATATATCTATATATAAATACATAAATTTATAATACATGTGTATCAACATATATAGAACGTATATTCAAAACATGCACGTTTAAAACCATTACACGTGATATATATGTATTACATACTTCTTTCTATATATATCAGCCTAGAAATGCATTTGGAATATATACAGTTGAATATATATTGTATATTAAAAATATCTCTATATACAATATATATTTTATATGTTCCTCTATGTTAGGTAGCTATACCTATGTGTCAGTCTACCTACATACATATGGAGAGGTAATTTGGAATATATACGTGAACGTTTATTGTAGACACTCATGCGAACCGAGAGAGAAGATGGATGTCAGAAGTCGTGGAGTGAATATACATGTATTTAAACCTCTCTATTTGAACAGTGTCCAAATGATTATCAAAGTGTGGGACCCCTCCCTCAGTGAGTACTGTCAGTACGGAGGTACTGTGGCAGCCAGGGTCCTGGGGGAGCGTTTACAAAGGCATGAAGAGCACGCGTGTGGTTTTCTCTGTGTCTGTGGGACTTGGGGACGCACAGCGATCTGGCATGGCGGGGAGGCAGATTCTAGGAGAGTCCCATCCTTGGCCTTTGGGGCTTTTAAGCCAAATTATTAGGGAAGCAGCACAGCCTGGGTTGGTTTCAGCTGCACGCTTGGAACTCCGCGTTTATGGTTGGGGGTAGTGCCAGCAACCCCCTCCCCACCCCAACCCCCTTGGAGTGAGTCACAGGCCGGAGCCCAAACCTTGTGGTTGCAGCTGTGTGACCCGGCAAGCTATTGGCAGGCTTCGCCGCCTCAGCCCTCAGGCTGGGGAGGCTGGCAGGGTTGGAGGGCCGCCGTCCAAGGCTCGCCCTGTTGACCAGGATTAACTGCCGCGAGCAACAGGCCGCGGCGAGTTCCCATGGAACTGTGTGGGAAGTTAGCTGCTTTCCTGGGAGGCCCGCCTTCCGGAGGCGAGTCTCAGCAGGGTGGCAGCTCGCCCCTCTCAGGGCAGATGGCAGACGTGCAGAGAGCAGAGGTGGGCAGGCCGCTGGGGAGCTGGTGTCACGTAGCCCAGCCTCACACACCCCGGAGCCGGGGCTTGAAGGCAGATGCTGGCACTCTGCACCCTTCGCCATGGCTCAGTCTCCTCTGCTTTTATCAGGGGCAGCCCGCTGGAGTTGGGTGTAGCAGGGTGGAGGGATTCTTCTTTTTTGGGAATAGCAGTCCTGCCCAGATAATCCCAAAATAAAGAAAAGATTTACTCCAGGACGGAGAAGGTACCTTCCCTCTCTGTCGGTTGTGCAGAAGTCTTGAAACGTGTGAACACTTTATGCATTTTTATCCATATTAGGACTTCAATTTTATCACCTCTCTCAGTTCTTTCTTTTGGAACAATCAGTTCTTGTTTTAAATTATGAGTAAAGGATCATACATGTCTCAGGCCACACGTCTTGTGGCTCCCGCTTTATTGCCCTCATTTGGCGTGTCACTTTCTGCCAGTCTTGGACAGTCACTCACAATTCCTCCGAGCCGTTTGCTGCGAGCGAAAATGACTGCGCTTGCCAGCGTGGGGCGGAGAGTTATAAAGCTGACTCTGAATTAAATGCACTGTGGATGCCGTTCCTGAATGGAAATATTTACGTGTCTTTTAAATACGCCCGGCGCTGTTTAGACTCTGGGGCTGTACAGCTGCCCTCATGGAGCTGATGTTCTGGCGGGAGAGGGGTGGGTGGGTGGGTGGGGAGGGGGGAGGATGCGGGGGGAGGACCTACGCTGTCAACAAGTAAATACAAAGAGTCAGGCTCCAGCCAGTGCCTTGCAGAAATGGAAAGTGGAGGGGGAGACAGAGAGACGGGGAGGTGGGCTGTTCGGGGGGTCAGGGGCGTCTCTCTGTGGAGGTGGCATTTGAGCAGAGGCCACACAGCGGGGAGGGGGAGAAGCAGGCGGATGGCTCCCCGGGGCGGAGTGGGAAGGGGCAGGGCAGCAGGTACCAGAGGCTGCAGGGAGCGCGGCGTTCAAGGTGCAGGACAGGGGTCCACGTGGTAGGACAGGCGGGCAGAGAGGAAGCGGGCACGAGGCCACGCAGGACCAGGTCGCTCTGAGTGTGACGAAGGGCAGGGTGGTTCCGAACAGGGGCGGGATGGGAGTAATGTCACCTACGACGACGGTGGTGGGAGAATCAGATGAGGCGACAGAGAGCCCGACTCGCAGCAAGTGCTCAGGGACCTCTGGCCCCTGCCCCGTCCCCCTGCCCAGGGTCCCACTCCCCGGCCCTTCCTTCCTTCATCCTCTGTACCTCTGTCCTGCTCGACATGCCTGAGCGGGCTGTTACTGTGTCCTTGTCACCTTCCTGCTAGACCGTAAGCTCCCCAAGTGCAGGGCTGGAGGCTCATTTCTTCGTACTCATTACATCACCCAGCGCCTCGCGGATCGTTGGAATGCAGCGAAGTGTATGGAGCTGGCGCCGGAAAACCCCGCTCCAGGAGGCGTGGAGCCGACGCCCAGGAGTTGGGAGGGTGGAGAGGGGTGAGGTGGCCCTGGGGAGTCCCGCGCTCGGTCACGCAGACGACGCGGAGGGCGGGCCGCGGGCCGCAGCGAGTGGCGCACGGCGCCAGCAGCCGGGAGCCAGGCGGGACGTGGGCGCCGCGTAAGCTTCCGGAGCTCGTTTTTCTCACCTGTGCCACTGAGCTGGTGACGCACAGGGTTCCGGGGTGCGGGTACGCACCCCCCTGAGTACGGCGGGCAGCTCTCAGTCATCGGTCAGCGCTGTCCACTGTGGAGGGCGCTGTCCCAGTTTCTTGTCCCCCCAAACAGGGAGACCGACGCCAAGAGTCAGTCTAGCAGCGCGGAGAAGGGGCGGGGGGCTGTCCTTGCTGAAGTGGGGCGCCCTGTCTTTCGTTTAGCGGCGGCAGTGAGCCGGGCGCTGGCGGATGCCAGCGAGCGGCCCCGGCCCCTCTGTTCTTTCCACCCGCGGCCGCCGGCTTTGTCCGTCTTGCTGGCGAAGGGGATCGTAGGGGATCGGAGCGTGCCTCGGGCCGCTCATGCATTGGGCAAGTGCGGAGCCGGGCTCGCGTGAGGGCTCATCCCGGGCTGAGCGGAGGGCGGGAGGCAGGCTCCCCACGAGGCGAGGGCTGTGAGCCGGGCGCCCTTCCACGTTGCTTGCCATCACGGCACGATGCCTTGTCCTCTCCCAGGGGGAGGGGAACTCGCTTCTGGGCGCGTGGTTCCGCGCCCTCTCCCTCGACCTTCTCCGGTTTCATGTTCCGCACGTACCGGTTGAAGATGGGGTGCCTCCGACTCCGTCCGAAGCGATGAGGCGCGTGGGTGCCGCATGCCCCAGGCCCTGCGGCTGACCCGGATCTGGGTCAGGCGACGGCTCCCATGAGACAGCATGTGGTTCTTCCCGGGAGTCAGTCTCCACCGGCGCTCGATGAAGCCTCTGAGCAAAGCGGAGGAGGCGGCAGACGGCTTCGTGTGTTTTGTGCATCGGGGAGATGACATCGCGTTTCAAACTCCCTTTCTCCCCGCTGAATCCTTCTCTCCATAACGGCCCCCAGCCCCGCGTTTGCCTCTTCGTCAGCTGACTTCTGCTTCCGGTCCCATCTGTTCTTCCTTTTGTTCGTCGTGTGTCCAGTGGGACCCTGGAGGCTGGGAAAACATACTCCTGAAATACAGATTTGCTGTCTGCAGGACGTCGGGGGACTGTTTACTCCCCCCCTCTCCCTCCTCGTGATCGAATCTCGCTCGGTTGCCGTCAGCTGTGCCAGGCGGCCAGTTAGAAGGCTGAGCGGTGAGCGTTTGGCACTCTGGTGACTGAGACCTCCTCGGCCTCCCCGGTCAGTGCCACCTGAATTGATTGGCACCTTCTCCGTTGGAGTTCCGTCCTCACGTGTCTTATCCTCCCACGAGTGGCATTCAGAGCTCTCTCTAATCCACTGTCGTGTGGACTTCCCAGCCCTTCCCTCCTCCTCCCGCACACTCGTCTGAGGGTTTGGTACCCTGCCCCCTCCTGCCACTGCGTCCCTGGCTTCCATCTGCCCGGAGCGGAGCGCTTACGACTGTGGACCCAGGAAGCATCCGCCCGGGCACCGGGCTGCCAGCTCCACAGCGCCGGCTGTGTGACCTCGGCTTTCTCACCTGCGACAGGTGATCATACCTTCCTCACCCGTTTGGAGAGTCATGAAGACGAAATGAGACGGTGAGCGGGAAGGGTTTGGGTGAGCACTTGGCCCTTAGGGAACGCTCGCTAGCTACTATTTCCACCTTTACCTATTCAAACCTCACCACTTTTTCAGGCCCCCAATCAAAACACACTTCCGCTTCCTACAGAAGGAGTCTCTTTGGACCATCTTCCGGTCCAAGGTGTGCTCTCTTCCTTCCAGTGTTCTTATTTTGTGACTCATTTGGAGTTATTTCTTCATTGGCCGAGTTCGTGGTCCAAGCCCCTGACTACGGATGAAGTGCTTGTGGAGGCGGAGACCAGGCCCGCAGCATGGGGCCGAAGCACAGGGTGGAAGTGGAGCGCGTTGCCCAGAGTGAAGGGCACTTCCCTTTGCTGACGTTGTCCTGGGTTCTCGAGTGTTCTCCTGGTTTGGTGGGTGGCCCCCCCATTTCTCACCACGCCAAGACGCTGGTATCTGGGGTGTTTTGCTACTAAGGGTGTAATCAGGTCAGGCCGTGAAGGCAGCCACGCGGACGCTGGTTTAAACCAAGGGCTGGGCTATTTGGTAAGCGGTGGTAATGCCCGTGTTGGACCTCTGAGGTCATTTACCTTCGACCTTCTAAAATACAGGAGGCTCTGAATGGACCGTGAGGGTAGATCCCAGTGTCGTGCATGTACATCCTCGGAGAAGGGGAGTTGGGTCCTCATTTTCGGTAGCAATGTCATCAGACTTTTTTTAAACTGCAAGAAATTTCACATATATTTTGCCTCACAAATACTCATAATTAGGTCAGCTTTTGGAAAAGTGGGCTTCTATTTGCATTGAATGGCATTAATTCTGCATTCTCTCCTAACAAAGTTGGAAGAGAGGATTAATCACTTATTCATGCAAAACCAACTCACATGAATCGTTTATTTATCTCGTTCTGCTAATTTTGCAGAGCTCATTTTTACGTGTCTCAGGCTGCAGATAAAGCGAAAACTCAGGTGATTTACCCTCCACAATAAAGACATGATGGCCGTGTAAACAGGATGCGTCCTAAAGGAAATCAATGGGTAACCATAGAAATGACTACAATGGGAAATCGTATCTCCTAATGAACAAAGCATCAGAAAGACCAGTCGTGAGAGGGAAGGGCTATGCCTTGTGCCCAAACAAAGGCTCTCGTACCCGTGAGGGACCGAGCATGCGTGTCGGTCCGGGACAGCATCATCTGAAGCCGAGTCGAGAATGAACTTCACTTTCGACTTCCCGAAGTTCGGGCCGGAATTTCTTGGCCACCGTTCTCGGAGGTCCAGCCAAGAAACTCCCACCTCAGGGCGAGCACAGCTCGGCGGGGCGCGGGAAGCTGGGATTCCTGGCCCAGCCGGGCCGCACGCGGCGATGAGGTCTTTGCCAAGTCACATCACGTCATCAGGACGCGGCTTCTCCGTGTGCGAAGCGAGCAGCTCGGACCGGTGGGGGCGTCTGTGGCCGACGCCTCGCTTCCCCCCGGGGAGACGGCGCCGACCCATCTGGCTCTCGGAGTCTCGTGACGCCCGTTCACGCCTTCTCCCGGCCGCGGCTTCCTGCGGGTTCGAGCTGTCGCGTCCGAGGCCTCCGTTTGACCCGGGTGAACTGTGAGGCTCATCGTCCCCGACGTCGTGAGAATCTGCAGACTCGCCGTGGGTGCAGAGTGCGCGGTCAGCGTGAGCGCAGAGTCCAAGTGACAGCTAGAGGGCGCGTCGCGTTGTCTCTGCTAAGCCAAGGGAGTCGTTTGGTCTCGCTACTGAGTCGAAATCTTTATTTCAGTGAAAAAGGTACTCTTGCGCCACGGACGATGAGCGAGAAGTGACGTTCGCTGCGCTGGGCCCCGCGTCTTTATGATCAGCTCAGACGCGACTGCACGGCGATCGCTCACACGTGCGTGCCCGCCCCTTTGCTGACAGTAGAGGGCAGCACCCTCATCTCCACGCGTCCCCTGGGGGAGCCGTCTGTGCGTGGCCCACGGTGGTGTGGAGGCGTGGGCGGGGCGGGCTGCCGTGAAGAGCACACTCACGTGTCAGAAAGCCACCCGATCCCGTCCCCAGCACTGTGGTGTGGCCTTTCCGCCTCCCCCTGTCACAGGTTGCCCTTACCCTCTCCGCAGAGAGTCAGCATTTCTTATCGATCCTTTTTATTTTAGTCTTTCCGTTGGGTTTTTTTTTTTTTTCTCCTCCTGCATCCCAGCCTCTCACGTGTGACTTTGAGCTGGTCTCAGCCTCTCAGAGCCTCAGGATCCTCTGCTGTGAAGCAGAGACAGAAAGACACAAACCCGCCTACCACCTCACGGGCGGGATTATCACGTAAACTCAGGACATGGGCAAGCACTGTTAAACGCAGGGTTTAAAAATCATCATCGACCCCTCACATGCCATCATCGTTAATACGAATCTAGCTTTTAAGTCACATGAATTACAAAAATAATTTTTAGAGTCGTGTTTTGAAACGGACTAGTGTCTGTAAACGGGGTAGTGTTGGCTGCAAGGCATGCTGGGACATCCTCCGCCCGGGGGATGCCTTGCTGGGAGGCACCGTGTCGCTGGAAAGACTGAGCCTTGAGGGGCGTGTCGGACACCTGCAGGGTTTGTTGTGACTATTCACTTTATCCTGGAAAGAGGCTCGTGTTGATATCTCAGATACAAGGCCTAACATTTCCCCTTTCCAGCCGATATTTGTTACCGCCCGCTACACTCTCAAAGATAGCATAATTCATAGATAATATAATCTCTTTATATATATAATTTCACATAGAAAACAAATCAATATAATGCCCTGATTATAATATAAAAGGCTGGCAAACATTAAGTTAATTAAAAATAATCTTATATGTTTTTCATTATGTAAGACCGTGGCCCTGGCTACACTAAGGAATGTAATGACATGGTCACACGCTGTACCCATACGGGAACCACAAATGCGAGTCGCCACAGGAGCTCCATACTTGTCACGCAAGTACCAACAAGGTCATTGCATTATTAATGAGGCGATTGTCACAATAATGCGCAATTCTTGGTAAAGTTGCCAGTGAGACGGCTCAGTCTCCCCTTGGTTTAGAGGCCAGAGGCTGCTCTGGGTGATTTGTTGCCTCTTAGGACTTGCAGCAAAGCTCTACTGCAAGGTCACGTGTAAAATGAAGTTAGCATCCAGGCTCAGATAATATCGAAGAGGGTTTTTCTTCTGTACCAGCGTCCAGAGGGACGTAACGCAACCGATCCTCGGTGGGGTCCCCGGCGGGGATGTCTGTGGGATGTCTGTGTCCCCTGGCCCCACCTCTACGTGCCGGTGCAGGTGGGGTGAGGACGTGAGAGGAAGCGGGGGAGCTGAGGCAGTCAAACGCGCTGGCAGCGATTTGCAGACAGCCCGCTGGAGGCCGAGCCGTTTCGGCCGAGAATCGGCGATCTGAGTGAGGCGTCCCACCGCATGCAGCTCGTGGGCTGAGGGCAGCAGCAGCAGGCCGCTGGAGGCCGGGCCTGGGCCGTGCCCCAGACGGAGGGCCAGGCGGACGGGCAGACTGAGGAGAAGGCCGCAGCCCCACACACGCACAGCTGCCCTGGGGACCGCGCCCAGACCCCCAGCCGCCGTCGGGGCTCAGCCCAGCGCCCCGCTCAGCCTCCGCCCAGACTCCCGCG
>JAQQSQ010002034.1:0-11499 GCA_028627145.1 Eidolon dupreanum
GACTAGGTTGAATTTATCTTGTATCCTCAGCATCTATCACAGCAACTGAGGCACAAAAAGTGATTAACAAATGATTTTAAATAAGTAAATGATGAAAACAAGCTTGATTAGGAAGTGGCTAAAAAGACAAATGGAAATAATCTCTGTTTCTGAGAAGCCAAATTCTTTCAGCCACAATAGGATTTTACCTACCTGTACAACTTCAGGTATTACTCACTGCTGCCTCCTTCCACCTTCTTTCAACTTATTATACAATGGATATTTTCTACACCCATTCATGACTTGACATGTTAGAGTTTAGCATTAACTTTCAACTTTTACTGACAATTCCAATAAAAAATCATCCTAAAAATTCATTACTGCTTCTTATGAATTTCTACACTGGAAAGTTCTTATAGAGTTTAGCCCTAGGGAAGCTTAATTTTTCCTTATTGAATTGGTATCTTTTCTCCTCTTTGACAATATAAGCTATATAACCAGGTATAATTTCATTTTAATTTAATTTTTTTATTTTTTAATTTTTCAATTACAGTTGACATTCAATATTATTTTATATTAGCTTCATGTGCACAACATAGTGGTTAGACATTTATAGAATTTATGAACTGATCTTCCCCAGTAAGTCTAGTGCCCATCTGACACTATACATAGTTATGACAATATTATTGGCTATATTCCTTATGCTATAGCTTTATATACCTGTGACTATTTTGAAACTGCCAATATGTACTTTTTAATCCCTTTAACTTTTTCACCTAGCCCCCAACCCCTCCACTCATCTGACAACCACCAATTTGTTCTCTGTATCTATGAGTCTTTTTCTGTTTTATTTGTTCACTTTGTTTTTTAGATTCCACATATAAGTGGGGTTATATATTCGTCTTTTTCTGTTTGACTTATTTCACTTAGCATAATACCCCCTAGGTCCATCCATGTTGTTGCAAATGGGAAGACTTTAACTTCTAAGAACTTCAGAATCAAATTTCTTGTCTGACCATAGCAAATATATAAACTCTCTAGTTTGCATATTATATTTTGTTGTAATTTCTGGTCTCTACTTCAATTCAACAACATTATTAAGAACTTATTGTATGGAGGAACTGTTCTGAGAGCTTGGTGTATATCAATTAACAAAATGTAATTAAAATTCTACCCTTAGGGAATATATATATATATATATATATATATATATATATATATATCTCCAGATTATTTATATACAATCATTTATATATATATATGATTTGTATGACGTACATAAAAATTATATAGAGGTATACGATTTTTATACACATAGCAATCAATTCCAAAATTAATGTAGCACATATGATCTAAAGTTGATGTTTATAGTCATTAAATACCTGGCTCCTTATTTTATAATGCATTTATTTAAATATATCTCTCATCTAAATTCTGTAAATGCTGACATTCACAGATTTGAAACCTATAAGAAAACATAAAATGCTGATGAAATTAGCATCAACTCATTTCAGACTTTCTTAAATAATGGTAATAGAACGTTTGCAGGCAGCCTCAGTAATCCCTAATCAGCATTTTCTAACACATTAGCAGTTGGTGTCTAGAGTCTGACATTTGCTGTGAATGAGTGCCTGACAGCTTTTGTTTTAAGTTTGGGCTTCTTTTGCCTAATAATTTGCTCCCTGCTGTTTGGGGGAAGGGAAGTGTACTTTCCAAGATGCCCTACAAAGTGTCAATGTCAATCTCCCAACCCACTCCCCAAAGTACATCACTTCCCACTAACACCTACTGCCCTGACCTGAAGACTTCCTAGCTGTAAGTTGAATATGACTTGCACTGCGATTGTGAGAGCTTCTGAGATGCACCTGCCAGTCTTCAGAAATATCTACAGGATTTTTGTTTGTTTGTTTTGTTTATTTTACTCAGACTTTATAAAGACAACTAAAGGATCAGTTGAGAACTGAACCTGCTTCTTAGACTGAGTACATATACATTCAATTGTAAATACAATATAATAGGAACCTGATATTTAGGTCCCATTCAACTTCCTTAAAGGATTAGAGAAAATCTTTAGAGTGAAATGTCTGAGCATAGGAGATCTACTCTATTCTTTTTCTCTGTTATTGTTTAAACTCTTTTGGGCCTCATGCTGCTCTTGTCCCACCCTTCTTGCTCTCTCAGAGTTTCTGACCAGTGGGGACCTGAGATGAAAATACATCCCTCACTGGGGAGAAAAACAGAAATCTATTCACTAACTGTGACTCAACTACCACATCTCTATTTAACTATTTCACCCTCAATACCATAGAGATTACATACACATTAATGCTATCTAATTTGGCCCAATTCACCAAGCGAGAATTTAATGAGTTACTACTAGGTACATAAAATTGACAGAGTGACTACAGAATATAAATAGAAACAATGACAAGGACTTGCACCTGATACAAGGTCACCCTGATTCTGTGATGGAAGGATATCACCACCTGATGGCCCAAAGAGTTCAGACTTGGTTTTGTTTTTAACATAGTGAAAAAAAAAATGTGACTTTTGAACCACAACAAAGCAAATAGCCTCCCCATTTCACCACCTATGTATCAGGTTCCATCTTCTTTTGATAAATATATCACATTTCTAACAGCTTACTTTTTTTTCTTTCTCGAAAGTTGGCGGGAAAATGTGCTTCCAAGCTATTAACAAATGAAACTCCAAAAAATCTTAAATTCATTTTACTAGCTAAAAGAAGCCCTGCCCAAAAGACTATGACTCCATGCATGTAATATCCAGGAAAAGGTAAAACTATACAGATAGAGAACAAGTCAATGGTTGCCAAGGCTGCGAGGGGTGTGCAGGACTTGCCAAGAAAAAAAAAAACACATGAAGGAATATTGGTGGAAAGAGAGATGAATCTGTATCATGATTTTAGAAGTATTTGCATGACTATGTCTGTATCAAAACTCATAAAATTATACAGTCAGGCATAAATTTTATGTAAAATAAAAAATAAATAAATGTTAAAGTCTATGTAATTTGTTTGCATAGTATAACAAGAAGAACTCTAGATATCTAATAATTATGGATTTGCTATACTACTTATGATATATATTTATACAATTATTAGTTATTAGCCTTTAGATTTAGGATGCCTAAAGTTATAATAGAATTTTGCTAAAATAGAGTCAAGTATTTAAATAATCTATAACCAAAGATACATAAATGTTGTAAAGGATATTGAAGGCAATTCACAATTAAATTAACGGATTAACAAAAAAAAAAACCAAACACATAGTCATTTCAATTAGAGTAAGAAAAACCATTTGATAATATCCAACATCCAATTCTGACTGGAAAAAAAATTCCCTCTCAACACACAAGTCATAGAAGGGAACATCCTCAATCAGATGAACCACATCTACAAAAAAATCCTAAAGCTAAAATCATAATAGCAAAAGATTGAATGCTTTTTTCCTAAGATGGGGAACAATCTATGGAACACTTACTTCTCTTCAACTTTTTACTAGATATTTTACCCAAGGTGATGAAAAAACATAAGGGAGTTTGGGAGTGACAGATATTTTATTATCTTGATTGCAGTGATTACATAATATTTTGATGAATAGTTACCAAATTATACACTTCAAATGTGTGTGGGTTTTTGTATATCAGCTACACTTCAATAAAGCTTTAAAAAATATATTAAATTTAAGTACAGTGCTTTCACTCACTGGTAACCAAAGCTTAATCAGGATCTTAGGTTTTCCACAATCAGTCTGACAATATTTTATCTCAGAAGTGGGAAGGGAAGGGAAGGGAAGAGAAGGGAAGGGAAGGGAAGGGAGGAAGGGAGGGAGGGAGGGAAGGAAGGGAGGGAAGAAAAAAAGAGAGAAAAAAGAAAAGAAAAGAAAAGAAAAGAAAAGAAAAGAAAAGAAAAGAAAAGAAAAGAAAAGAAAAGAAAAGAAAAGGATAGAAACTTCCAAAAAATCTGGTCACTGGGAGCACAAAATATGAGTTGGCATCTCACCAAGAAGTCTGAAAGAATAGTATAAAAAACTACGGTTTTGGAATCATACAAATTTCAAATTAAATTCTGAATTCACAAATTCTTGGTTGTGTAATTTCAATATATTTGTTATACTTTCTGAACTTCAGTTCCTGCTCTGTCAAATGAGGACAATAATACTTTTTATTAAGAATGCAATGGGGTGTATACAACACACACACACACACACACACACACACACACACACACACACACACACTGAGTCCTTAATCAAAGTCAAAGATAGCCATTAATATTTCTACTATAAATAAAACTGACACTTAGGGCAGTGAAGTGTCTGGTCAAAGAATATTATCAATAAAAGGCAGAGTAGATATTGGAATTAAAATCAGTCTGGCTCCAAAGCAAATTCTCTTAGTCATTCTTCTACTCTGAAAAAGTAAAGGTAACCAAATTGTTTTAATAGTATACAGAACATATAGTGGGCACTACAAAATATACAGAGATCAAGAGAGATCAAGTTCCTAGCTAGAGATCCTTCTTTCCCCAAAGCCACAAATTTACTCTAAGTTGCTCCTCCAATCACTTGGACACCAATTTGGGCGTGGTGTCCAGGAGGCATTCAGAATGACCAGGCATTTAAACAAATAGTGCCTGTATAATGCCCAATTCTTCACAGTGCCAGCAACTGATACGTTGTGATAAATTAAAGTTGACTATTTCTGCTAAGCCAGAATAAATGCCACTCTTTGGAAGGATCAGATCCATTATAGAAAATGAAGTAGCTACATTTTCTTTTATATCTGAACATATTGTGAGAATATTTTTCCTGTCATTAAATATGAATGTCACTGTGATAAATATAATAAAGTAAACAGATAGGGAGCCATGTAATCCATGACAGAGAAACCTCAACTAATTTATGGGATCAGGTAAGGCTATGAAGGTGATGTCTGAGCTGAAATCAGAAGGAGTAAAGTTAACTAGGTAGCAGAGTTAGGGGAATATTCTAAACAAAATAATAAACTTTGGAAAAGCCACCAGTGGTAGAAGGAAGCAAAGAGAAAGGCGTCATCAAGAACTTATCACCATATTTCAGCCACCTGTAACAGCCCAAAGTGCTTTTCAGAAATGTATTACGTAAAAATAAAAGGAAAATAAAACTGCCTCTGGACTTTTGGTCAGCCAATTGGTTAAAAATTCTGCCCAGTATGCTCTGCACTCAGTCCTACGAAGTGACCTGATTTATCTTCTCAACACTAGCTCATTGTCCAGTAAAATCTTTGGCTGACTTTCCATCAAACCCTCATTCCAGTTATTTTAATGTCTCAATTTAGCTGGAAGTTGCAAAGTTTCATTCGAGTCCTGTCCCTATGTCCTCCATTACTGCTGACATAAAAAGGCCATTTGGTGGGGATACTGCATACTGAAAAGGCCATGGTGCTATTGGAGCACATTGTTAAGACATGTGACTAATTAAAATCCTACACAAGGATTTGATAAAGAATTTAACCTGTTCACTCTTGCTTTGTGGGTTGCAGTCTTTGTATCCCCCTTGAAAGAAGGCTTAAAGATTGTCACTAAGCCATAAGCCTTTTATAATAATCATAATAACCTTATTTGAATAGCACTTGGTAGTTTACAATCTGTTGTTAAATCCATTCTTTTATTTGCCCCTCCCATTTCCATCTGTATGAAGAGGACAGAACATAGACTATTCTGAATTCTATTTTACATATGATCAAATTGGGGCACAGAGCTTTATACATACTTTGTTAATTTACTGCTGGGGGGAAAAATGCCACTATCAAAGCTTAAAACGAAAACCATTTTAGTGTATCTCACAGTTCTGCAGTTAAGTATTTGAGCACGGTTCAACTGTATAATTTTTCTTCCCATGTAGCATTGAGATCTTTCAGTGGTATTCACCTGGTAGATAAACTGGTTTGGAGAATCAAAGATGACTTCTCTCATGTATCTGGTGCCTTGGCAGGGATAGCTAGAAGGCTGAACTCAGCTGGCAAATTTTTTTTTTTAACTTGAGGAGTAACTGACAAATAAAATTGTATATATTCAAAGTGTGCGACGTGATATCTTGATATACATATACATTGTGGAATGATTATCAAGATTAAGAGGATGTTTGACTACAGCGCCTACACGTGACCTCTCCAGCAAGATGGTCTCAGGTTAGTTCCAAAAGAGAGTGATCTAGTGAACATGGCAGAAACTTCATGGCATTTATAATCTGACTGAAAGTCACATATTCACTTCTCCCAGATTCTATGGCCAAAACAATTTAAAACTCACACAAAGTCAAGGGAAGAAAGCACAAATTCCATCTCTAGATGGGAGGAAATGTCCAAGGACCTGTGATGATATTTCAAGACTGCCACAGGCTCATAGGAAATACTGAAACTGTGGCTTTAACTACAAATCCTATTCCTTTGACTCACTATTTGAGGAGCCACCAACACCTCCCAAGCCTGCAGGGCTGGGCCTGTATCAGAGGAAAGAGGGTGGCATAGAACCGTGGCAAACAGGAAAGCATGGACTCAGCGCTAGACCAAGAATTCATTGCCAGTTTTGTCAACCTATCATGAAAATCTAGAAATCCAAATTTTTATGTGAAATATCCCAATTTTTATTACTAATAATTCAAAATTTTAATACATAGTTTGTAATCTCTACCCTATATCACACAATTTGAATGTTTCTGTTTTATTTTTATGTCTTGTAATAATTACTTGTTTCCTTCAAAGCAAGGAGTATAGGTTGCAAATTCAGGCTGGGATTCAGACAGCCTCAGGTTCTAATTCCAGCTTTGCTATTTGTCAGCTCTGTGACTGATGTTATCATTTGTGCTCTCTGAGGCTGTCCTTGTATGTAAAATGGGGTTAATAACAATAATTACCTCATAGAACTGCTGTGAGAAAAAATGAGGCAATGTACATAAAAAGCCTACTATACTTCATAACACATAGTAGATGCTCAATCTTACTTACCATTAAGGAGGAAAAATAACCTCTCACATTTTCACAGGAAACACTGTGAAGAACTTTCACCAGGCTTCAAAAGACTTGAGTTTTATTTTAGGCTCTATTTCTGGAATAGTAGTATCCGCTCTACCTACCTCAATGTTCTGGGGGGATCAGCAAATATATATGTGGAAGAACTTCATAAACTGCTCTCAATATTTAAGGCACGATTACAAATGCCACCTCGGGTCATTGGACATTCTGACCCCCAATCAGTTGTCAGAATCAGAAAAGCAAAGGACACACTGGTTAGGAGTGAATCCAGGTTATGGACCACCAGTCAGGGAGGCTAGATGGAAGGAGGCCCTTACAAATCTGAGATCTATTTTAGGCTGTGAATCAAAGAGTCCATGAAAAGTCCATGATGAGCCATGATGTAGACAAAAGATGAAGGAGCAAGCAAGCAGCATGGTGAATATTGGACTCAGAGTCAGGCTATTACTTAAATGACCTTGGAAATATCACTGAATTTCTCATGGATAAATGAATAATAATCTCTTCATGAAAGGGCTGATATGAAGATCAACTGAACAAGCTCATATAAATTATCTGAAAATGTCTCATACATACACTTAATGAATGTATTGAATCTGACTCAGCCATTTTGAAATCAGGCAAATAAATAAACTTCCTCTTTAAAACTAAGAAGACATCCCCACCACACCCCCTACACACACACATCTAAAATTGGTGAAACCTTAAAAAGCTCTATGGATTGTATCAATGTCAATTTCCTGGTTTGAATACTGTACTAATTTATGTGAGATGTAACCATTAGAGAAAACTAGTTGAAAGGTACACAGGTGACTTCTCTGTACATTTTGGGGGGCAATTTCCTGTGAATCTATAATTACTCCAAAGTAGAGTTTTTAAAAAGTTGAGAAACTGTAATATAAATAAGAGAGAGAGGGAGGGAGGGAAGGTGGGGAGAGACGGATGGAGGGAGGGAGGAAGAGACAGAGAGAGAGACAGAAATCAGCAAGACACTAATCGCAGAAAACAAGGCAAAGATACAGATATTGATAAAGCTTGTAGAGAAACAAACATCTGTACAACTAGTCCTAAAGCCTCAAATCTGAGGCTGTTTTCTCTTTCATCCTTGATACTTCCTGCCTGGTTACTCTGACAAGAAAAATTTCTCAGGACAGAGCCAGACCAATGGCTGCAGATAAAAATAGGTAAATGTGAACACATGACTAGAAACAGGGAGTGTATTATGGAATAGAGGAGACTGGTGGAAAATAGTGGCCATAAGAAAACAAACCAAAAGTGGATCATTCATCACACTGTGTGTGGTTTTATGTGTATCCCAGAACTTGCTCTGAGGCAAAATCTTGAGTGGTACATTTGGCTTTCATGCAGATTGGTGATCGTTTTCTTGTTTATTCAATCCACAGAAAGGTTAATTATGCTAGCGACTGTGGTTGGGAAACAATTCTTGGAAAATGCTTTGGTAACAACAGGTTGGCAGTGTATGGAAACCATCTGCTTCCCACAAATGTTAAGGTAAACTTTCAAACTTGTGAGGTTAGCAATTACAGATTGTATAGTAGTTTAGTGGAGGGAAAATACATGCTGTGTTGATGCAGACTTTCTGGATCTTCTTGACTCCCAACCGAAAAGGAACACCATGTTATAAGAAGGATGGTCTTTGGGCATATCAAAACTTTGAGTAAGTCATCTTTGTTTGCACGTATCAAGGCCAACAGAACAAGAACATCACACAAGGGAATACAGTATTTATACTGAATGTCTCTGAAGTAAATTAAGCCTCTCTGGTTTGCTCTTGCCTTGACCCACTAATGGGAACAGGATCATAGATAGAAGATTTGTTTCTTATAAAAATATTCAGTTTATTCTACAAAGGAACATAAAATGCTGCTCCTCTGACCCCGTGGCGTGAGCTGCTCTCAAGGGCTGCAATTGTGGTTGTTCCAGCTGCTTTGTCATGAAGCAACTCTTCTGACAGTAGAGCTTCTTGGCTCCCCACCTCCACACTGGAGGAGAGAAATGGAAATGGCTAATGTGCTCCCAACTTAGCAAACATTGTCAGGGCTGCTAATCTGTCACTCCGAGGGTACTTCTCAAAAAGACAGATCCTTGTTGAAACTATTCAGCTGAAGCTGAGAGAGAACATTTTAAGTAGAGTGGAATTCAAAATTATGAATGGCAGTGGGGAGTGGACACAAATCATATTTGCTAATGGAAGTGAAAATCTAAGTGGTCCCTTATGGTTTCAGCTTGAATAGCAACACCTTATAATGCTTAAGCCCTAGGTGGCTTATGTCCATTACTTATTGAAGAATAGCCACATAAATATATGAATTAAAGTTTTAAGCTATCTTAGTTCTATAGGTGATTAACACTCTTTGCACAGCATTCTTATCCTAATTGACCATTTGTGATGCTTCTGCTAAGGACTGGAAAAGCAGGGGAAAATAGTGTTGTCCACCTCAATTTGTATATGAGAATATCTTGGTGGGAGTTTACCAAAAAAAAAGAAAACTTATGACTCAGAAGACTTGAGGGCACAGAATTTGGAATCAAAAGATATTTGAGTAGAGATCCTGCCACTAAATACTTGAATTTGTGCTGGGTATTTAAACTCTCTGAATCACAGAATTCTCATAACCAAAACTAGATGGATAACAATAATATACCTCTCATAGTTGTCTCCCCATGTAACAGATGTGTGTATTTCCTTCTTCCTTGTTAATCAAGTTCCAGTTTTGCTTCAGCGTTCATATACCAGCCAGCTGTATGCTCAGAGAAAGGACCCCAGGACTAAGCAGTTTTTCTTGACCAGTCTAAGTCAATCATGGTCATTCCACTGCCCCCAACAAAATCTGATTTAGGCACAGGCATGTGACAAAATTCTGGACAAAGAGACACATGAGCTTTCGAAAGGCTTTGGGGGAAGGAGGCCTCTAGAAAATGGATAATCCACTGGGTAGACAGGGCTCTACTTGTTTTTGCTGTACCAGCTGTTACTCTGTGCCTGGGATCTTTTTTCATTCTGCGTCAAATTCTGATTACATAAGGTGGATTGCAGAGGCTTCTTCCATCTTGCAGTCTCAGTGAAAGGTATGAGATTAAGATCAGAGGAAGGATATTATAGAAAAGGGGGAAGGCAGTTCAATCAGCTCTGTTGAGAGAAACCGTTAGCTCCTTTTTCCATCCATACTTGTGTGTGGAGGAACTGGAGGACCCACGCCTGCCAATTTATTGTCCTTCTCGGTCCTATATCGTCTCTCTTCTTACATAGAACCTCATTAAGACACACTTCATTTCCTACTCAGGATAGTGTCAGCTACATGTGACACCTATAATTGCAGCAGCCATATAAGAACTGTGAGAACAAGGCCAACAGAATTTCAGAGAAGATCGATGACAGGATGAGTTCATGTATTAACAGCCAAAGAATCAAACTATCTCTGGACTTCTCATTATGTCAGATGATAAACTTATTGTGTTTAAGCTACTATTTTCTTTTTTCACATGTAACAGCCAAAGGAATCCTACCTGATAGAATATAACAATCAAATAAATAATGGCTCTTGAGGATTATACTCTAGATAGGGGATGAATCAGAAGCAAATGGAACCTTACCAAAGTTGCAACTCAGCTTCAAGTTATCTCAATTTCAGACTGTAGTAATGTGAACTGTCCTCTATTTACCATTTTAAGTATAGAGTAAACTTACTCTGGAGAAAAATGACATCACTGAGGGCATCTATAAATTTCTTAATATGGCTGGTATGTTTAATTACACAATTACTGGTGTTTAATTAAACATACCAGCCATATCAAGAAGCAGGACTAAGATAAAATCACAGACAGCAGAAAAAGAATCAAAGATGATCTAGTTTAGGGAGTCATCAGACATAAACTTTAAAATAACTGTTAGTAATATGTTTTGAAAAAAAAAATAGATGACAAGATGGAGAATGTAATCAGAGAACTGGAACTTAGAAAAAATAAAAATTATAGAACTAAAAATATATTAATCCAGATTAAGAACTCAATATGAACACAGTGAACTAGAATTAGGTCAATAGAAATTATTCAAGCTAATACAAGCAGAGCAAAAAATAGATGGAAATTTTAGAAAACATCATGAGAGACCTATGAGAGATGATTAAAAGGTCTAACATATATATAATTTGAATCACATAAAGGGAGAATAGAGAGAAATAGTCAAAGGCCATACAGGTTCTCTCACGATCTTAGAGTATTCTTATGAAACCTTTGGTAAACCGAAATGGCATAAAGTGAAAAAGGAATTACCATTAATTTACATAGAGAAATTTTTGAGTATTCCTAGACCCCAAAATAACCTACCAAATCATACCAAATAACACATAAAACCTGAAATAACATTAACATATGGTAAAAGCAGGAATGCACAAAATAAATTGAGACAAAGCACAGATGCTTTACAGACACAGTTCAGAGCTCTGGTGGCTTGATGCTGAGATGCGG
>JAQQSQ010002035.1:0-11497 GCA_028627145.1 Eidolon dupreanum
AAATGGATGCAATTTATGGCAGGTAAATTACTGCTCAATAAGCATACATATTCAAAATAAACTATGATAGAGATCAACAATCATTGACCCTTTAAAGTGTGTCTGTGCTCAGAGAGTCAGACGTGGACACTATAGATCTGGCCACAGTCACCCTCTTTATTTGTCAGAGGCAGTCGTGGGGGTGATCAGGGAAACACGGGCAGGTTTTTGTCCGATCCCCATGGGGCTGGAGCACTGTGTCATTGCTGATACTACTGTCCCAAGTTGAAATGTAATAATCACCCTAATCCTCAGGCTGGAGGCCCGCGATGCTCAGATAGGCCGTGTTGCCAGAACTGGAGCCGGAGAACTGATCTGGGACCCCTGAGGGCCGAGAACTCCCGAGCATCATGATCTGGGGGGCAGCACCAGGCATCTGCTGGTACCAGCCTGCACCGTAGCTTCCAACGTTGTTGCTGTTTCCGGTGCAGGACAAGGTGACCTTCCATCCCACAGACCCTGACACCGAGGCTTCCTGCCTCAGGGCAGAGTGAGCCCAGGTCCCTGGAACAGAGGAGCAGAGACACAGACACTGAGAAGGGGCCACTGCACGTAGCATGTGCTGAGAAAGTGAGAAAACATGTAGCCCCCAGCAGTCACCTGAGCAATGAGCGAAGCGGGTGAGGAGGAGAGGGGTCCAGGCTTTGGCAGAGACGCCCCAGACTCTGCTTCTGAGCCCCGCAAGTGAGAGAACTGCACAAAGTTTCTTTTCTCTTCTCCTCTCATATAGGGCAGAGAGGGACTCCTCATGTAAATTGTTCCCTCCCCCTGGTGTCTCTGGGGCTAAATTTGGTGAAAGTGGAGGACAGCGTGTGGCTGGGGGACACTCTCTTGGGCCCTCGGCCTCACAGCTGCTGGTCCCAGTGAGCACAGAGCAGAGGGACTGACAAGGCCGAGCTCCAGGCCGGTTTCCCAGCTGAGGTCCCCAACAGAGTCCTGATTCACTTATGACTGGGCTGGGTGATCTGGGGCTGAGCAGAGAGAGAGAGAGAGAGTGACAATCTGGACATCAGCGCTGCCTGGAACTCCACTCTCCCCACACGGGGCAGAGGCTTTTTATCACGCAGCTGGAGTCCCCACACCTCACTCCTCACTTCCCACACGTGTCATCTTCAGCATGAGGTCATCTTTTGCTCTTTCTACCTTTTAAATCATGATGTTCTTGGGGCCATACGTGACTGACCCTCAGAGATAATTTGTCCTGAGCCTAGTGAGCAGAAGGGCAGAGGACACATACACCCCGCAGCACCCTGTGGCTGATGACCCGCGCTGACCGACCCCTCTGTCCTCAATCCCCACACGCCACTTCCCAGCACAGAGACCAGTCTCCATCACTCTCTGCATGTGCCCTGATCTTCACTCCTGAAGGGCAGATCCATTAAAAAAGTGACTGGGGAATTCTTCAAGAAGAGACCTTGTTATTTAGAAGAGAGACGGATCCCGTCGTTGCTCTTCCACCCTGCGGAAGATGATCAAGGGCGCCAGCCCCCCAACACCCCATCCCAGAATGCAGCCGGGAACCCACAGCCCAGACCGTGGACACCGGAGAGAAGGTGTCTCCACACCAGATGCGGACTGTGCTTCGGGATGGGCTTGGAAGCTGGGAAAGCGCAGAGGGGTTGAAGTTGCACGGAAAGGAACAAGGGAGGTGACGCTGTGCCAGATTCCTCGCCTGAGCCAGCTGCTCACAGTCCACAGATTCTTTGAACTACTTTACAGATCCTTCTGTGGCACTCGCTATGTGCTTGATATTATTCTACTTGCTTTCTGAATGTTAACGTAATTATTTAAACCAGCGACATAATCCACAATGAAGTCACAAAGGCCTTGATAAACTGCAGTCTGTGGGAAACACGTCTCTGTAGCTAAGCTCTTGCCTTTGAACTTCAGACTTCTGTACTCCATTCCTGTTAGTACTCCATGGCTTCGAGGAAATGGTTCCCCAACAACGTCAGCTCGATTTCCCTAACACTGAATCAGAACAAAACTCAAAGGATGTCCATGGCCTTGACAGTGTAGGTCGCTGCTGCGGCATTCAATCCCCGGAGATGCTGACACTTAGGACCTGGTAAAAAGCATTTTAGAAACAAAGGTGTCCTATAAAACATAACCAAAAAACATAAAAAATATGTTTTAAAGAAATAAATCATTAATATCAAGACTCGCTGTGAAAGAAAAAGTCTTTTCACCCTCCACGACATATGGGTGAAGCACTGTGAAGACACTGTGACAGAGTTACAGTTAATGCGTTGTGATCGCACACCCTGACCCAGTCATATGTGTGGAGTCACCCGAGAGACACCCACATACCTCACCGAATATCCAGCAAACCTCATCCTACATATTCTAGAACAAAATCATATCTGCCACTGCTCTCTCCTCTCAACCCTCTCTGTGTGGCCTAGGCCCTGCCTCCGTCATCCTGCCCTGGATTATGACAGCGTCCTCCACACGCCTCCCTTTCAAAGTCTCCATTCCATCTACCATCACTGCACCTCCCAGCATCATCTGCAGGGCCACTGAGCAAACACCAGTGTCTTCATGATGATCGGCCTCCACCTGCCTCTCCAGCGATCCCAGCTCATCTCATGTCAGCGGGCTCCTCCTGGAACTCTTTCCCACCCGACAACACAATGCACAGGACAGGTTCACGTTTTCTGGTTGATGTGAGACCTCTATTCCAACGTTAAGATATGCTCAGAGTGGAACATTCAAATCCTCACTCATCCTTCTAAGACCCTTCTTAGGTAGCAAATGCCAAATGAGATGCCATTCCTATTGATTAGGCTTCCATGGCCCAATCCCCACCCACCCTCAACCCCGCACCCACACAGGCACCTGTCCCTATGGGTGCTCCTGTTCTGCTCTCTAGTTGTCCTCTCATAGCAGAAATTTGGGGGCCAGTAACAACACGCACACACAAAACTATGAGGAAAACTTTATAGATTTTTTTTTAAATAAGAGATTTATAATTGTTGTCGGATGTAAATAAACTCATTCAAAGCCAACTCCTGAGCAATGTCCAGTCTTGGAGAGTCCAGAACCCTTGCTGTTCAGGACAACCCCACAGTGCCCCCTGCTGGATCCACTATTCTGGGTATTGGACCTGTGACCACACTGACACCCAGGGACCACCCTGGTTAGGACAGGCAACTGGGCAGCCGCCCCTCACAGAGGACCTGCCCCGTGTCCACGGAGAAGGACGAGGGCAGAGCCGGCTCTACGGCAGTAGCATTATTTGGGAGCCACTGAAGCTTTGTTCAATCCTATGTCCCCGTCTTCTGTGAATGAATGAAGGGCTCCCTCCAGGAACTTCCCTGTGGTCCCTTGTCACTCCAGGTGGGGGGAGGCCTTGTGTGACCATGTCATCAGAATGAGGTTCTTCAGGGAGAGGTGACCGTGTGACCCCGAGTGTCCAGCTTCTCCTGGAGACGCCCCTCCTCAGGGACGTGAGGACTCACAGCCTCTCAGGACGGTGCTGGGAGACACAGCCCTGAGGTCGGACCCAAGGGGAACATGTCCCAGACCTGAAGGAAATGGGAGCAAAGGGCCGAGCTGTGTCCCCGGTGGAGGAGGAAGGAATGCTCCGAGTCCCGGGTGGAGGAGGAGGGACCGCGTCGAGTCCCCGGTGGAGGAGGAAGCGTCCTGCGAGGACTGCGGGCAGCAGCGCAGGGCGGCGTCTGACAGGACTCTGCACACGACAAGCAAAGAACGTGACCCGCCAGCTGCTGTCGAGGCTCCTCGATAGAGCAGAGTGAGGGTCACCTGATCCTGGACATGTGGCCCGGGGGCTCCAGCCCCGTGGAAGCCTAGATGCACATCCCAGGTCCCTGTCACCAGGCCCCCGCGGCCCTGGTCTCTCCACCAACTGATGCAGTTTCCCGGGCCCAGAACTTTTCTGGACAGAGGAGAACTATTGTCCCCTTCCACACACCGTGGCACATATTCCTGCTGAAGGTATCAGAGTTTGGCACTGTCATTCCTTTCTCCTGACAGGGTTTTTCATAAACCAAAATTTTTAATACTGGTACGTTCTACATAATAAAAATTTTTCCCTTTTAAATTATGCTCTGAAAATCTTATCTAAAAATTCACTGCGGACCCTTACTTCAGTCACATTTGCCCACGACCCGCCCCCCAGAAACACACTGGTAAAAACCTATCAATTTTTGGTTGTAGTTAATTAGGAACTAGATTCACCCACACAATGACACACAGAGTCACTGCTAGGTGAATTAATAGATACAGTTACAAAACTCATTTTAAATGAGAGATTTTTCATGTTAAAAACACATTTTTCTAGATAGCAAGAGTTAGATTCCATGAGGTCATTCTGAAAATTCTATGATGGCCGGTGGCAGTGGTTATGTGGTGACAGACATCTGGCCTTCCGTTATAACTGCCATCCGTGAGCCAAGAGGTGAAAATGTGGTGGAATTTGAAAGCTCTCAGCTTCTTAGCTGGAGTCCTGCAAGATGGGAATGTGAGTTGCTGCTCTAGAGACAGATTCATATGCATCTTCTGAATGCCGTCACGACAGATGGGGTACTATTTTTTTCTCGAATCTCCGATTGCCTCTTTTCATTTTCGACTCTCCAATTTGTCATACAAATTTACCTCTTCATTTCCCTCTTTCTCACCTGAGTGCAGGTGTGCACCCATGAGAATGTGCGTTGTGGGCGTCCACGTTGTGTCCTGTGGGGAGGAAGCAGAGCTGTGACACCGTGATGTCTGACCCCAGGAGCATGCGCGGTGGCAGCAGCAGGCTGGCAGCTGTGTGGTGGGGGCTTCCTCAGAAGCAGCACTTCCTCCTGGGATTAAGAACATCTTGGTCACCAATCTGAAGGGGCAGAGACGGCATCCTGTACAAGTTCATGCATTTGCACAGGTGCACTCTGAGCCTGCTGTGGGAGCCTTGACGTGGCCACGATTTTCATCTAGTTCACGGTATTCACAGAGAAAACCCAAAAAGTGCATCTTCATGTACCCTAACGGTGTTCTCTTCTGTGATCACAGGTGGTCTCAGAGCAAGAGGACATGGAGCACCTTCTGGACTTCCTCGCCAGCTGCAGGAGACATGCAGATGAGACAGGTGGACATTCCTGCTGCTGCTGTCAGTCTGAGCTCCCACAGGATTCCAGGTTCCTGGAGGGAATGGGAATTGTGGCTTTGGTAGGAAAAAGAGCTGATTCTCCAGATTAGGAAAAATATGTTTGTACGGCAGCTGGAAGTGACTGAGCTCCCTCTGGGTGATGTAGGGCTGTGTGATTTGGGTAGGGGTGTCTTGTGTAATTCTGTGTGGTGTGATAGTGAGTGTGTGCTTATTATGAGGTACGTGTGTGAGACTGTGTGTCCCCCAGAGTTATTTTCCACTTACACGACACAGATGTCAGTGTGAACCCACTGAAATCACTTCCATCACAGCTGCACACTTTCTAGCCATCAACTCAGAGAACTCGCAGCCCAGCTCCACCTGCAGGTTTGTTTGTTATTCCAGCTCATCAGATGGAAACACCGAGGTGCTCAGAGTCAGGGCCCAGCTCTCAGGCTCCCAAGTAGAAGAGACAATTCTGATGCTCTGAGCTACTGACCTGCATGTGTCACTCATCCACAGGGTCGCTATTCACCATGCAAGGGTCAAGCACATGGGGAGTCAGGACATCGTCCCTGTGCTTTCTGTGGAGCAGGAATTCCCGGACCTGCAAGGAGCCCAGGACAATGGAGCAGGAGACCGGCCACGTGCGAGACCAGGCCAGCTGTGGTGGGAGCTCTGCCAGAAGTCCACACGGCCCTGTGTGCACAGCACGTGCAGGCGAGAGGACTTGTGCCATGGAGGAGGGAGGTGTGTGACGTGCTGGGTGATCCCTCCACAGCGTACAGATGAAGGGGCCGGCTGGCCCCTCCACGGCCTTCAAAAGCATCGTGTTCAAAGTATCCATGGAGTTTTAAAACCTGTCAGGAATGATCTGAAAGACAAGAGGAGAGACAGGCTTCCACCCTTGATGCAACTGGCCCGTCCAGGATACCCAGTGACACTTCAAGACTGGGCTGTTTCTTCGGGCTATCTCCCCTTCCCCAGTCTTCTCCATCTCTTCTTCTGTATTTGTGGGGCAGAGGAGGGATTATTGTAAATTAACTTGTGTCTTCGCAGTCTGATAGCAAAATCGATGCTGCAGGAGGCTGTAGCGCAGATGTTTTGTGGTTTCGCATCCTCCTGGCACAGGATTGGGCTGTGCGTTCTCCAGCCTGACAAGCGTGTCGTGATGTAGTACTTGGAATTCATCAGAAATTGAAATAAAAAAGTGACTTAAGAGAATTATCATGGTGACCCCAAAATACAGCTCACGGTTAAAAGTGGTATCATATGAATGAAGCTCTGAGATCGACTTCAGGTCAGATGTGCAGAAACTGTGCGTGACCTCCCTACGCTGACCTGTGCTGCCTGGCGATTCTGTAGCACCAACAGGATCTTTTCTTTCCCTTTCTCTTCTTTATGGCCCTTGTTAATGAAGGCTGATAGGTTTATGACAGGAGGGGGAAGTCTTGTGAACAGGGGGCCTTGGGTGTCAGAGAGGAGAGGGTGTGGCCACCTAAGGAGTTTTTGGGGTCCCTTCATGGTGCAGCTGAATGTCCTGAGTGTAAATGCGGGAACCGGGCCTCTCACCGTGACGACCGCTCCTTCTACAACATGGGACAGAGCAGTCACTCTGCGAGGCCTGATCTCGGCCTGGCCGGTCACCCCACCTAGGTTCAGGGGGTGCCCCATGACGAGCCAATGTCCCTGTGGTTCCAGGAGGAGGAAGCTGGGCAGAGACAGCAGCTTGGGGCGTGGGCGGGATGGAGGGAAAGGGGGCTTCAGAAGATAAGGTGAGGGTTCCCAGGGCCCCCTTTGACATTTTTGATGTGATCTGATGGATTCAGAAGCCATCAGGGAGCTTCCACAGGTGCCTGAGAACTGTCCAGGTGTCCCCGCCTCCATGTGTGGGTTCCGGCCGCACCGCATGCACGGTCTCCTCACCTGCATTGACCTACCCACTGGTGAGCATGGTCAGGGACAGTCCTGGAGTCTGCGCAGTCACAGAGGGGTCTCCTTCACCTGAGGACCAGGGCCAGGGGACGCCAGTGAGGGCTGGCACAGGGCTGCAGTTGATGGAGCTGCCAGTTTCATGTCATGGACTGGTTCACCTTTTACCCAGGAGAGCGCCAGGGTGTTTACCTACTGTAACTCCTGGCGGTGTGGGACTCTGGGGTTAGTGGATGAGAAAGCTCTATATTCCAACCCCACCGATGCAGTTTCTTCACAGTTTTGCCCCTCACCCCCCATCTTTGAAGCTGAATTTACTTCTAGATGAATATTTCCCAGAAAGGCGTCAGCCGGGCTTGTCCTGGTGCTCACTGCTGTGGCCCTGGAGGGAGGACAGTGTCTTCCTTGGGCGCGCGTGGAGTCTCTGAGCCAGGAGACTTCATCAGAGGGCATCTAGGTGTCGTTGGCTTTGAGGTTCACATGCAGGCATGTAGAGGGAAGGCCGTCACATCCGGGCTCTGTGAGACAGTGTTGGTTTGTGCATTTTTAAAATCTCTTTATACTTATTTGATGAAATACAGGTAGAGCATTTCCCATATGATAACGAGAAGAGCAACCAAGAGGAAGAAATTGCTAATTTTTCTGGAGTAAAGAAAAAGACAAATGAGAACCACCTTTCCTTCTTAACAAATGCAACAATAAATAAGGGCTATAGTTCAAAAAAGTAGATCTCATTGTCATGTCTAAATTACATTTAGAAATGAGAGAATAGAACAACCACTTACTACATTTTACTTAAATTGGTTTATACACAAATATGCAAAATATAAATGGCATTGGAGAAAAAGAAAAAATTAAAAAAAATCTACTAACTCTTATTAAAAATAGATAAAGTGTATTTTTCTTAGGAAGATTAAAAAAATTTGTTCCATTAAAAAAAATGAACAAGGAAACCAAATGCTTAGAAATAACACCATACATTATTATAAGATGATTCCACGTGTCAAAAAAAAATCGTAAGACAACATGGGAGATAACAAATCGTTAGAGGCTTCAATATTTGTTTCGTATGTATATTTCAATATTGAGAAAAATAGAATACTTCCTAATTCTTTGAGGCAAAGAATAGAACAGTGGTATCTACACCTGACAAATAAAATACATTAAAGGAAATTACAGAGCAATTGTACAAAACATTGATATAGATGTTCTAAATTAAATATTAACTGAGATATGTCAGTATCAGATTACTAAGTGGATGCAACATTACCACACGTGATTTATTCCAGGCATACACGTTGGACTCCATATTGATCAACCTTTAATGTTACAGATCATATGAATAGAACATAGGTTAAATTATATGATCTCGATGGACCCTGAAAGAGTCTTCACCAAATTTAAATTCCTAATAAAACACACATGAATAGACACAGAGAGGTACATTTATGATACACTAATTCACACTGTCTCCCATGCACACATGACTTAGTCCTATAGCCAGCACCTGAGCTAATGGGACGGGGAAGAGGACATGGAGACCAGGAGTAGGTGCGTGGCACTTTAGCTCTATTATTATGCATCACTATTATGCAAGTATCACAATGCAAATGAACAAGAAGAAATGGATGGTTAGATTCACATCGATGGGCATGGACACGTGATCATTTCCAAAGGCTCAAATGGATGCCGCAGCCTGAGACACTCCAAGGCCAGTGCAGTAGGGACAGAAGACACCTCCCCGAAGCAGAAAGAGCAGGCATTCACACTGAGGACTCATGAGAGGACGACTCACTCTGAAAACTTCTGAAAATAGCTAAATGACCAATAATGAAGATACAGGATTCCACAGTCACAGTTCAGGACTGAGATGACCACGATGGAACCCCACCCCTACCCCTGAGCATCAATGCAGAGACTCGGTGTACTCAGCTGATGGGGAGCTGGCCTTTGTCTCCTTGAGACCCTTTGCTGCTGTGAGTGTCTCGGAGGACACAAGAGAGATGAGGAGCCTTCATTCTCAGGCAATGACCCTGGATGAGCCTGGGCCCATGGAGGCAGCAGCAGAATCAGAAGGAGCAGAAGCCACAGGCACAGCCTCAGCGGGCACTGCTGGGCATTCCCACACCTGGCAAATGAAAAAGGGGTTCTGGTCTCAGTTCCCCACAGGCCTGGAGCTCTGTGGGAACACCGAGGCTACTGCCACAGAGATTCACTGAGTATCAGCATCCTCCTAAGGCCTCAGCCCACTGATGGTTAAAAATCCCGAAGTGCCAAATTTGAGCCAGGTCATCAGACAGGATCCTGAAGGTCGACTTCGATAATGATAAATGTGGGATTAGGGGCCCGTTCCTGGCAGCACTTGCTACCTGGACCAGTATAGGACACGAATGATATTTCTTGATTCAGACAGAGCTAGATTCTGTGTACCTCGTTGTACCCTAACCTGTCACAGTATCTGTCCCTAGTGCAGCCAAATCTTGGTTCTCAGAAATTGCTCAACTTGAGAAAATTACTCTATCTGTTGTCAATAAGGACAGACTCGGAGGCAGAATTCAAAGAATGTGGACACATTCTCTAGACATCATTTCCTTGGGGTGGTTGTCAACCTTCACTTTTACGTTGAACATTCAAAGAAGGCAGCTGCCTGGTCAGAGCAGTGGGGTCTGCTCAGGGAAGCCCCATTGCACAGGAAACAGCAGGTTCTTGTCTCACTTCCCCACAGGCCTGGAGCACTGTGCGAGCATCGAGACTTCTGTCCCATGCTGAGCAGTAATAATCGGCCTCGTCCTCAGCCTGGAGCCCACGGATGGTCAGGGAGGCCGAGTTGCCGGACTTGGAGCCAGAGAATCGGTCGGGGACCCCCGAGGCTCGACTGTTAGTACCATAGATGAGGGTTTTGGGGGCTGTTCCTGGGAGCTGCTGGAACCAATTAACATAGTTACCATAGGAACTATCCCCGATGTTGGAGCTGCTTCCAGTACAGGAGATGGTGACACTCTGTCCCGGGGCCCCAGACACTGAGGACGGCTGGGTCAGCACAGACTGTGCCCAGGAGCCTGGAGGAGGGAGAGACACAGAGATGGTGATGCTGGGGCGAGAGACAAGAGGAGGGAGCAGGCCCCCAAGATGGCCTCCCAGGGTCCCCTGCCTTGTCCCCATATCCAGTCACCTGTGTAGTGAGCGAGGAGGGTGAGGAGGAGAGGGGACCAGGCCATGGTGGAGATGATCACCGAGTCCTGTCCTCTGTGTCCCCACAGCTGAAACAGAGCTTCCCCCAAGTCTCTCCCTCCCCTCTTCAAGCTCTGACAGAGGGAGGGTCCACTCATGCAAATGAGACCCCCAGCTTTCTGATCCCTCACCAGACCCTGATTCAGGCCCCTCTGACTGAGGGCGTAAGGGGTAGGAGGGGCGGGGCTGTGTGGGGCCTGTGGGTGATGTTGTCACAGCTGTGAGCCCTGAATTGAGTGTTCCAGGCATTGCCAGGTGTTTGTCTCAGCTGGGGTCCCCCAGACTCCACAGATGCAGTCACTGTGTGCCCCCTGGTGCCCAGTCCCAGATGCATCATTCTGTGACATGGTGACTAGAGCCCATTAGAAACAGCTCCGGCTCCCTAAGGCTCTGTCCACCTCCCTCTGACTAAGGGCCAGGCCATGGGGCCCTTATGTGGCCTCCCCCTCACCTGAGGGCAGTCTCTATGCTCTACTCAGCATCCTCAGGGTGAGTCTGACCACAGGTTCCTCGGCTGTTCGGGGGTCAGGACAGAGGTGGTGTCTCCTGTACAAACTCCTCATAGATCAGGATCAACAGAGCAGTGACCGTCCCCGTGGAGGCGTGTCCCCTTCTGTGCGGGACGCGGTTCTTCCCTTCTGTGTGATTCCTCCTTGTTAGATCGAGCCGTGTGTCTCCAACACATGAACGGCTGGTCCCGTGTCCTCCCCGGGGACTCACAGCACTTTGTTCCACACCTGCTCCTTGACCGAGCTTCACCTCACGACCGGTCTCCTTGTGAGTGTGTGAACCGAATAAATCATGGCACGTGTCTGTGTCGTATGTGTGTGAGAGTCAGATATCTGCATTTCTGAATCAGACTCACGCTGATCCCAGCTTCCAGGACACAGAAGAGGAGGGTGACCGTGACAGCACCACCTGGAACTGGGATTCCTGCCATGGGGATTCTCAGCAATGACCCTGAGGTGACCTGGGGAAGCGCTTGCTTGGTGATGGGACCAGAATGGATGGGGATCAGAATGTGTGTCCAGGGATTCACGAGCTGGGCCTCTGGGACTGTCCCCGCTTAGGGAGGGGCAGGTGGAGGAGAGGTGCCAAGGTTGTCACTGCAGCTGATAAAGCTGCTGCACCCATGTGACTCCCTGTGGGAGAAGGCGGCCAAACATGGAAGTTACGCTGCATTCAACCTTTTCTGAGACTACT
>JAQQSQ010002036.1:0-11497 GCA_028627145.1 Eidolon dupreanum
TTTCGACGACAACCCCTCCTGGTTCTGGGGCTCCGTTGCTTTCCCCTAAGCTTATTCTCAGCATTTAAGCAAATTAGAGTTGATGTGCTAGGGGTGACATCTGTGCTGTGAGGGTGAGCGCCGCCGACTGTCGCTTTTCCCCAGGGTGCCCCAGAATGCACCCGACTCAGGTGTGAATGTCAAGGCCACAGGGTCTCAGGAAGATGCTGCTGGAACCCAGCCGAGATGGATGCCAAGCCCCGCGCCGCGTGTTGGCGCAGGGGAGAGGGTGCCAACGGGCCGCCAGCAGAGCTGAGTCCTGTGGCCACAGCTCAGAGCCATCGTACTCCCTGAGCAGAACCAGCAGAGGGAAGAAGGCGATGGAATTGTTAACTCCATTCTACTATCAAGAGACATTTTTGAAATGTCAAAGGTAGTTGTTTGTTGCCTTTAAAATTTTTCAAGGAAATCAGTGTGACACCGCCGGTGAACTTGGGGAGAAGAGAATAAAGCGTGGGACTTATTTTGGACTCTGTTATGAGAACGAGCTTTCCTTCTGCGGAACCGCATAACGTATGACCATCCTTATCACTCGAAAGAGGAAACGATTTGGTCCCCTTTCAGCTGGGTGGTTGGGAGAGGACTTTGTCAAAGGCAGCGCTGATTCGGAGTCTCTGGCCACGTGGGCGTGGCCGGCCATTCCTGGTGGGATGCTTTTGCTTTTGGAACTTCGCTGGCCGAGAGTGACCTCACAACCTCTCAGCTGGTTTAAAAAAAAAAAAAAAACACGATTTGAATAAATTAACCAGGGGGGATGCTCTGGACCATTCCGTTTCAGTGTCAAAGCTTATCCTGTGCTGGGCGCCCAAGTCCCCTGGGTGTCCCGGCCACCAGCTGGGCCTCACGAGCTTCACAGAGGAGTCTGGACAGTGACTCATCTTAGAGAAGAAGCGCTCCACTGAAGGAAGCTGGTTTCGGGTGGATTTTTGAGATAAGGGAGAAGACAGGGAGAGCTAAGAAGGAGACAACCCCAGATGCAAGATGCAGTGAGCTCAGGCGCTGGGCAGTAGCTGTCAGCCGGGCACTTCATGACCCAGGGGAGGAACGTACGTGGCCGGCCGCCCAGCCGTGGTGCTCCCGTGGGACTCGTCTGCATTTTCAGCGAAGGGCTGCTAGAAGAAACGACTATTCATGTGAAATAAGGTTCGCCATCCTTGATTGTTACGTCAGGTGTCAACAGATCACAGACATTGTTGGAAGGGTTAACTACTTAAACTCCCCGAAAAACTTTTTTGAGCTTCTACCAAACCCATCCCATATTCATCAAGAAAAACAGCGCATTTAACTATATATGTTCAGCTACAAACAGAATTTTTGGTCGTAAACTAGAAACAAAGGGGTTTGGTGTTTTCATGACTAGTATTCAAATTAGGATGGTAACAGCAAAAACAGCATGGTGAGTTCCTAGTTGGCGTCCTCGGTCTCACTGCCAGGTGGCCAGGACAGGTGAAATTGTCCTCGGAGATGGAGAACTTGACATTCCTGGTGGATAAGCTTTGCCTTTTGTCGCCCAGCTAGGAGGAGGCAAAGACTTGCATGGGGTCCTCCTGCCTTCTTGTCCCCTTTTCCCTCCTCTATACCAGTGGTTCTCAAATTTGAGCATGAGTCAAAGACTTGCATGGGGTCCTCCTGCCTTCTTGTCCCCTTTTCCCTCCTCTATACCAATGGTTCTCAAATTTGAGCATGAGTCAGATAGACACAGATTACTGAACTTCAACCCAAGAATTTCTGATTCGGTACATCTGGGGCGAGGCCCAGTAATTCACGTCGCTAACAGGTCCCCAGGCCGTGCTGGTGCTGCTGGTTTGCAGACCACACTCTGAGCACCGCGGATCCTTACGGTGTGGCCTCCTGCGCTGTGCGTTAATGCTGAGCCTTCAGCTTTCAAATTGTGATGATCTGCAATGGGCAGCTGTTCCCCTTGTGTTCGAAATAAATCCAGTTTATGAGCTAACTTGGCGATGAATAAACACAAGATCCTCTGTCGTGCTAACAGATGGGAAGGTGGAGAAGTGGCATGCCCTCCATGTCCTTCGTAATTTAAACTAACATCCCACTGAGGGAAGAGTTCAGCAAAGACGACTTTGGTGGGGCAGGAGCCACAGGACGGAGCCCTAGTGATCCCCATGGGAGCCGGTGGTCACATCTCCCCTTCCCAGTGAAGATGCTGCCTTAAGGCAAACCGGGCAGGAGCCTCAGCATCCTGGTGTACCAGGGCTTCTCTGGACCACAGCAGACACTCGAATTCAGAATATACCACTGCTACATATAAACATCGTTCTCCTTCCTTCGAAGAAGTCCAGTTTATGCAAACTGTACATCATGGACATAGGCATTCATTTTTAGCTCCTCTATGGGGAGGGCTCATATTTGGGGGCATTTCATCTACCTAATCTTGAATACCTGAAATCAGATATTCCCTTAGAGTACATTATACAGCACAGCCAGCATACCAACACTGCAGAGATACTGTAGCAGCCAACATCCAAACCACCAGGCCAGTGAGCAAACTCAGTTCCTGCAAATGCAGTAGTGCCATTTGTCACCTGTCTTGGATAGTTTGTTTAGACATAGTCCCAGAACTACAGAACTAAACCTTAGGAGGGTTTGGTATGGGACTTTCTGAACAGTACAGATGAAGTGAAGAAGGTAATTCTCAGACAAGAGGCTAAATAAACTTGTGCCCAACCCCAAAACATCCACCAGACAGAGAAAATGGCAACGGTAAGAAATTTGAAACAGTTTGTGCTGAAGAATGAGGGAAGCAGCCACTTTGGAGGAGACCCTCAAGCTTTGTGAGTGACTTCCCTGAGACCTTCCTACCTCGGGCCACCAAGATGAGCACAAGGTGGTCAAACCTCTTCTCGATCTCCTTTGTCTGCTGGCTTCCCTTCTTATCATGGAGCCTGGAGTCAACTCAGTGAGGCCAGCCCTCCGACGCGTGGCCAGCGTGGCTCAGCGGAGGCTGTGCTGGTGTGGGACAGAGAATGTGGCCTTTGGAGCCAGCCAGGGGTATGTTCAAAATCTGGCCTTGGAACGTCACTAGACATGACAGCCTGGAGAAGTTCTTTAACCTCTTTGAGCTTCAGTTTCTTCATCTGCGAAGTAGGAATTGGATGGCTGGATGGCTGGATGGATGGATGGATAAAAGAAGGAAAAAAAGATAGAGGAGGGAGGGAGAGAAGGGAGAATGGAAGGGAAAAGTTGGGAGAGAAAAGAGGGAGGGAAGGAGGGAAAGATAGATGATAGATTGATAATATGGATAGATAGATAGATGATAGATTAGATAGATAGATAGATAGATAGATAGATAGATAGATAGATAGATGATAGTAGATGTAGACAGACACAGACATATATAATATACATACATATAAGTTTATGACTTGGAAGATTAAACAAAAAAGAATTTGCTGAATGTTGACTATAGTTCTTACTGAAATGGAAACGCAGTAAATTCTAAATTTCAAATCTCCCAGCTCTCACCCTTTGTATGCTCTGCGCGTGGTTAGCAGCACAGTGTCGGAGCGGAGAAGTCCAGCGTAGCCCATAGCTCTTCAGAAAGCAGCAAAGGGCGTCTTAGCCTGTCCCAGTGATTTGGTAGGCCTGGTCTCAGCATCGTTTAATTGGGGTGCTGCAGATTACTTCCAGCTGTCCCTCTCATGGCCGGGCGCCTGGGCTGTATGGACCGGGTAGGCAGAAACCTCATTCATCCAGCCACCGTAACAAGGAGTATGGCACGTGTTGGGTGGCAGCTGTGATGAAGCCCACTTCTTCTTTGAACAGGTTGATTACTAGTATAAATCAATTACATATAAATGAGGGAGTTTCACATACTTGAGAGAAGAATTATGTGCAGGCCATTAGAAGCATCCATTTACACACAACGTGCTAATTACAAATCATTACCTATTAACTAAGACCGATTTCTGGAGGACGATTTTGTGCTAAACTTTAGTTAAATTACTAGGAAATTACTCAATCAGCTCAAAAGTGATCAAGCTCAAAAGTGATCAAACCATGTTTCTTTAAGACTGTTTCATCACTCACACGAGACCTCCTCTTCGGTGATGCACTGCTGTGGGGCCGGCCGTCACCCCACGCCCCTTTACCCTTCAAGCCCCCCTCTATCAGACAGTAGCCTGCAGAGGGTGAGAATGCAAACCAGGAGCAATGAGGCGGGCTGGGGGACGGCAGGCAACTCTGAAGACTGCTCCACACTGAGCATGACCAAAGGCTTCATAATCCCACCTCACTCTCGAGTTCCATCAGTTCCTAACTGAACCAAGTTAGGAAACCATAGTCCTCCTGAGTATGTTTGTAACGGTTTCCGCCTTTTCGTTACGCCCTTCTCTCTGTATCCTTCTAAGGCTGCGGCACCTGGTCCCTTGGGCAGGTGTGACGGCATGGCCCTACCACCAGGAAGCCCGTTCCTCCAGAGAGATGTGGATCGCAGCCTCCGCGCTAGCAGGGAGACGCCTGAGTGACCGTTAGACCTTACACAGCCTGTCTGTTTGTCTGGGATCACGACACCTCGGCGTCATAGAGAAAATGCAGGAAAGATGAAAATGAATGGCTGGTCTTCTGTAGCTTCTAGCGTATACCTCTGATTTAAAACGTTATTTAGTAGAAGGGTGCAGCTGCTCTGTCACTTCGGCAAGTGCTCAAGGTTAAACAGAATTACCACAAGAGCCCCAGCATGTCCACTTCTAGGTACCCCAAGAATATGGAAAGCAAGGACTCAAGCGAGTACTGGTACATCAGTGTTCATTGCAGCATTATTCACAGTAGCCCAAAAGTGAAAACAACCCAAGTGTCCATCAACAGGTGACGGATAAACAAATGTGGTATTTCCCTACTGTGGAATATTATTCAGCCTTTAAAAAGGAAGGGAACCCTGTCACGTGCTACAACACGGATGAACTTTTAGGACATTATGCTAAGTGAAAGAAGCCAGTCACAAAAGGACAAATATTGTATGACTCCACATAGGTGAGGGATCTAGAATACTCAAATCATAGAGACAGAAGGTAGAGTGGTGGTCGCCAGGGGCTGGGGGCGGGGGAGGAGATGGGGTGTCATGGCAACGGATAGTGGCGATATTTGCACAACATCACATGTTCTGAAGGCTACTGAACTGTCCACTTAAAATGTTCAAAATGGTAACTGTTATGTGCATTTTACCACAATGTTAATTTGTCAAAACCGTTTCTCTAAAATGGTAGCATGTGGGTGCAGGGACCGATGTCTTAGAAGAATGGCAATCGATCATTAGGAGCCTTCAGAGAAGGGTGACCGTGACGCATGCCTGGCTGGCAGTCACAGGCCTGACTCCGAGGGGGCGCGCCGAGTGCCTGGGTGATGGGGAAGCTCAGATCGAGGGGAAACGCACCAACCCACGCGATCTTCTCCCCCGTGCAGGTTTCAGCACAGCCGGTCCCGCAGGAGCCCAGCAGGAAAGACTACGAGACCTACCAGCCGTTTCAGAACTCCACGAGGAATTACGACGAGTCCTTCTTCGAGGACCAGGTCCACCACCGCCCTCCCGCCAGCGAGTACACCATGCACCTGGGACTCAAGTCCACGGGCAACTACGTCGACTTCTACTCAGCCGCCCGTCCCTACAGCGAACTGAACTATGAGACCAGCCACTACCCCGCCTCCCCCGACTCCTGGGTGTGAGGGGCGGGCGGCACGAGGCGCCCCGGGAACAGTGCATGTGCATGCATACCACGAGACATTGCTTTTTCTTTTTCTTTTTTTCTTTTTTTTTTTTTTTCCTTTTCCCGCAAATTTAGTTTGTTAAAGCCTGTTCCATAGCAAGGCTGTGATAACCAGTAAGGAGATATTAAGAGCTATTTTAGAAAGCTAAAAGAATCGAAAGTTAACTCGGACGTCCCTAGAAAGCTAAAGCGATCCTAAATGCGACATTGCGCGGCCCCTTTCTAGTCTGAGCTGTGGAGTGTTGGATGTGGCGTGTATCGGACGTGGCTGGAGGAGGTGGCGTTGGTGGCGGGGCACAGAGGCAGCACAGGTCACACACTTCAGAGGGACGGCTTCTCATGCTTTGTTTACTCTCCATCTGTTGTGATTCTAGGCTTCAGATCGCATCAGGGTTCCTCTGTACAGCAAGACGTTTCTTGCCTTTTGTTAATGCGTTGTTGTAAAGTATTTGATGTACATTACAGATTAAAGAAGAGAAGCGCATTGTGTATATTACACCAATGCCGCTGTGTTTCCTCATCTATGGTTCTAAATATTGCTTCAATCTCAAAACTTTTGAAAGATGTACGGATTTCCAGTTTTTCTTTTCTTTCTCCCAGTATGTTTTAACAAAAAAAAAAAATGGGAAAAAAAAGGAATATTTAGCAGTATTGTTCGTTCTGATATGTGAACTTGTTTGTGGCGACTAAGCAAGGCATTCAGCAGTTTCTGACAATTAACACACATCATTCCACACTCCTTGTCAACAAAGTGCTTTTTCACTGCCTACAATTTTAGATGTAGATATTTGAAATAGATTTTTTCATTTATACCAGTTTTCTTTATGATGATACAGTGTTAAAAGAAAATAAATTACAATTGATCTGTCATCCATATTTGCTAAGAATGTCTATTTCCAAGGACCTAATCTTACAAAATACACATTCTTGCTCGTGCGTCTGTGCGTGTGTGGGTGTGCGTATGTCCACGTATGTATAAAAATGACCTGTGCGAGATTTCATTTTGACAAAAGCTCTTTCATTTGCTGTTCATCTTGCACAAACTTTGTTTTTGGTTTTTAGTATAAATGTACATCGGTTTGTTCCTTTCGTACTCTCTTCTGACCATCTAGTGACTCAGGATATTAGGCCAGGTGAAGTGAAGTTATAGGATTTTCACACATTCGGACATTCTCGAATCCCAGCTCTTTCTACAGGTCCATTTTTCCTCCATGTGTTATGCCCTCAGAACACAATAAACCATGGCCAACTCAATAATTTCACTTTGGGGCCAATTACTTGAAGTATCCACAGGAAATGTAAACTGCTCGCCTTATTCCTCCCCAAACTTTTTTTGTTCACGTGGCAGGGAGCAGTAGACAATGATGGATTAGATTATTAAAATTGAACTTGAAGCAAATGTTAGAATAGTGGTTAACAGAGCTAAGAAATAAGGCTAACCATTTAAAAGAACACGGGCTGTGGGTAACTTAGCTTTGCTCTTTAGATGCAAGTGACTGAGGCCAATCGGTGCCTAGTAAATGTTAACTGTTCTTGGAAAAAATAAAAAATTAAATAACAAAATAAATTGGCTGCCATCTTCCTTTAAAACTTATTCCCCTCCACCCTACATAGCTTAATCCAGCTCAAAGTCTAAAATCACTATTTCCTTCTCCAAATTTAAAAACAAGATTTTTTTATTGTTTATGCATATTTTTGTGAATGAAAAGCTAATTTCCAGAATACAGTAGTAGAGAGATTTCCATATGAATCATGCTACAAATAACTTACACATCGGACCTTCTGCTGTTTACTATAGGACTCTACATTTCTGGGTTCCCTCCCAAAAATGCTCCAGTCACTATAGAGGGAAATATGTAGCATCAAGCACAATGTTTCCACTTCAACGTTGTCACAGAATGAGCAGTAAAGCTCACCGAGGTAGAGATTGTGGTATAGGCATGGCTTGTCAATAACCCGATAGCCGGTTTAACTTTTCCAGAGGCAAACAATAGGACACATTCCCTAGTCCGAGTTGTGCAGGAGGAAATTAATGCATGCGTTAAGAAGTTCTTCTCCTGGCAGGAACTTCATATTTCCTTTATGATTTTGAGTCCGTGCATGTGTTATGTTTGCAGCCTTTGAGGACCAAGGATGTGTCTGCTGCTTATCCTTTGAAAGCTCAATGCAATGGGCTGGGGTGAACTAGTTCAGCCACGTAGGACAAACAAAATTACATAATTACCACCATCTGCGTTTTCACAAACCCCAGCCCCCGTACCTTCCGAGGTGAGCTCATCGACGTTTGTCCTGCTGAATATAAAGAGCATCTAAGAAACACTGCGGGTAAAGCTTCGGCTTCCAAGAGCCAGATGGCCAAGGATGGGAGCTGTGATGGGTTCGCCAACAGCTGCCACACTGACACAGACGTGTGCACGAGCTCCGTTAGGGAAACGTCCCGCCCAGATTTTCTGCTCGCTCCAGACCTAAGAGTCTGAGGACTACTTTCCCAAGAAGTTTGAAACTTTAAAAAAAAAAAAAAAAAACAATTGTCACTAACAAAAAATACTGCCAGAGTAAGCTCCAGGCGTAGACAGGATCTGGGGGCAAATGGCTGCTAAACCATGTTGTAAAAGGAACACAAATGGACCAGGAAAGCTATGCTAAAAGTAAACGGTTCTGTTTTGTTTTTAGACTGTTCTGACGACGTCTAAAAAGTCAAATTGGAGACTGGCGGTCTCTTTTAGGTCAAAGTTCATAGGGAGTTCAAAGTCACTAGCCCAGTTGCTGGGTTATCGTAAGCAATCCTAAGCAGTTGATTTTGACCCTAGTAAAACTGGAAAGATAAAACTGACTAGAGTCAATGGTAAAGAAGATCATATGCTTTAAAAAAATAATAGGACTATAACAAATCTTCCCTTTTGTTAATTTGTAAACATAGATAGTATTAATGAAGGTTGCCCGATCCAGCAAATAAAAATGCAAGACATCCGGTTAAAATTAAGTTTCAGTGAAACGGCCAATATTTTTTTAAATATAGATCTGTTCCATACAATATCTGGAACATTTTCGCACTAGAAAATTTTTCATTATATTTTTGAAATTCAAATGTAACTATGCATCTTGTATTTCACCTGGCAACCCTAATTTAACATATTTCTGCCATCATTTTTCTAAAAAAGTAAACTTTATAGAAAAAGTACAAATTAATTCGAGAATTCATTACTTGATTAATTTCGTTATCATACCACAATTAATCTTAGCCAAAAGATCAAGAAGCAACTCAATATGAAAAATATGCAGGTAAGACTCGGAAGATCCATTTGGGTGAGCTAGGTAACTCCTGGGTCTCTCTTTCCCTGTTGGTAAATTGAGGGTAATAATACCTGTTCTGCTTTTATCTTGCTGTTTAGGTTTATGACCAGTCATGTGCTCTGAGAAAAAACTTCTTGACTTAGAGCGTTTGCCAATTTCTGCGCTGTTAGTGCACGTACCATTTCAAGTTGCCGATACGATGTCACCATTTCAGAACCAGAAGTGATGCTCGTTCACAGACCAACATATAATTTCCGGGACAGAGATAAAATAGACGTAAAATAAGTTAAATAAGTTCTAGAGCATTAAGTAATAGTAAATGTAGTGAATTAGATTATGATGCTTTCTGAGTACTTATTACCTTTATTTTCACTATCATTCATTTAATCGTAAGTTTATATAATTTAATACTTAATCATGACTGCATTTAACAACTCGGCTTGCAAATTTCTGAAAATTTAACCATCAGTTTTTGCAAGCCGATACAAGCTAGCACTCACACACCTCTGCTTCGGACATGGTCCACTCATTCAACTGGCATTTACGGAAGTTACCGTGTAAGAGGCGCAATACAAAACTCCTTGGAAAATAGATATAACAGGGAAAACAGTTCCGTTAATAAGCACCAGGGGGCTCTCTAAGGTGGCAGGTCCAAGAGAAGGAGACTGTTTAAGGAGGGGTGGAGGACAGTGCTGGCCGTCACCCACCTAGTGTTGGGCAGCAGGGACAGGAGCCCGGCCGGCCCTGGAAGGAGAGGTGGGCTTGAGGGGTGAGGGCTGGAAGCTCTTGGGAGCAGGGGGAAGAGCAGTCGGCAGGGGTGCCAGCTACGTGGAGGACAGAGGAAGGGAAGGCCTCTAAGCTGAAGCATGGGGAGAGGACTCAGAGAGGGGCGACGTGGAGGAGAGGGATTCAGAAAACGCAGGGCGAGAGACACCCTCACCTGCCCCCACCCAGACCAGGACCAACAGCCGCTGGAGCCAGGAAGACCAAGAGCTCGGGCCTGCCTTAGCTGAGTCACGATGCTGAGGTCTCATTCTGGCTTCGCCTCGTGGCCCTGCCATCTCACGCCAACCTGTCCTTGAAGGACGGTCATAACTTCCAGAGAGAAATGTATCAACAAGAAGGGCACACACTTGGCTCACTCAGCATCCAAGGGTGGACGGATTGTTTTGGGGGGGCTGAAAATGTGCCCCCCAAATTCATATATCGAAACCCTAAACCCCAGTTTTGAGGAGAAGGTGGTTAATACGGTAATTAAGTTACATAATAAGGTCATTAGGGTGGCCCTTAATCTGGTGTCCTTAAAACAAGGGGAAATGAGGACGCAGACAGGCACAAATGGAAGACAGCGAGAAGACGGCCGTCTACAAGCCGAGGAGACAGGCCTCAGAAGACGCCAACTCTGCGGGGGGCCATGATCTCAAAATCCCGACCTCCTGTTGTTTAAACCATGGGTCTGTGCTATTTCGCGACGGCTGCCTGAGCTGGCTGGTACAAGGAACAAAGGGGGGGGGGGCACCACCGAAGCCAAGCAGTCTACGGGAAAACTTTAAATCTAGCCTGTCGTCATCACATCTGACGGGGTACTTGCCTTGAGAACTGGGTTGAAAGCACTCGCCCCAAGGCCATTCAGGAAACAACAGAAAGGCATCCGAGCTTCCCAGCTGGGCTTCGGGATGCTTCCCCTGACGTCACTGCCTTTTCTGACTCAGTCCATGTCCCTACTGAGAAGACAGGCCACCAAGGTCGCTGATGGTCTCCGCCCCCTGCCCGGGTGAGTGCGGAGTGGAAGGCATCCCCATGTCTTCCCTTCTACTCCACCTCTGTGCAAACCCTTCCATTAGGTCTCAGCCCTCTTTCAGGAGCTTACATTTCCTGGGGACCCCAGGAGCCTGTGGAGTTTCTCTCCCTCCAGTCCCATTTGGGGTGCAGAGATTCAGCAATCTGATAAATGTGACAAAGAGTGTGATTTCTTAAATGTGGCAACCAAGTGCCTTAACTTTGTGTGCTGAGTTGCATAGTGACCTCCAAATTTACATCCAACAGGACGCTCAGAAATAGGGTCTTTGCAGATATGATCAAAGCCAGGATGAGGGCGAGGTTATACAGAATCAGAGTGGGCCCTGAACAATGAGCATGTCCTTTCAAAAGACACACAGAGAAGGCCACGTGAAGATGCGGGCAGAGGTTGGAGGGGTGCAGCCACAAGCCAAGGAACTCCAGGGATTGCCAGCAGTCACCAGAAGCTAAGGGAAACATGGAAGAAATTCTCCCTCAGAATGTCCAGAAGGAACCAACCCTGCCAATGCATTGGTGTCTGACTTCCAGCCTCCAGAACTCTGAGAGAACACATTTCCATCGTTGTAAGGTACTCAGTTGGTGGCATTTTGTCACAGCAGCCCTGGGAGACTAATACCCTTCATTTGGGAAAGGTGTCATCT
>JAQQSQ010002037.1:0-11494 GCA_028627145.1 Eidolon dupreanum
ATTTTTCTAAATAATCAACTTTGAAAAAGGCACTTCCCTGGCCGTATTGTAGGATGATGAAATCAGGCACGATTCTTACCTTCGAGGACAGGGCGACGGTGAGGACTGCAGGAGGGACCCAGTTCAGGTGCCATGGTGAGGGGAGTGAGGAGCTTTGACTTCCAGCTAAGGTCAGTGGATATGTATGGAGATTGTGATTTTTGAACTGCTTCTTAAAAGTGAAGCATGATCTGTATATGTTGGAGAAAATGGTTTGAGAATAAGGTTATAAGGGGAAGAATTATAAGAACAAAGTCATAGAGGTGGTAAAGGGTTGGGTACTTATGCAGAAGGGTAAACTTAATTTGATTAAACTAAATATTGTTTAGTGAGCAATGGGACAGAAAAGGTAGATTAGGGCCAAGTCGTGAAGGATTTTGAATATCGGGCCTAAGGAATGCGATTTTTATTCTGTAATAGCTCCTAGGACTCCATTGAAAGAACTTGAGCAGAAGAGAGATAGACTCTTATAGGAATTTCAAAAGAATGATATTTGAGGCTTTCCTGGGGATAGGTTTTCTCATCACAAAGTCAGGGAAATAATATCTACTGCACAAGGATGGTTTAAATGAGATAACCTATATAATGAAAGCCTTGGTTGGTATTAAGTTTTCTTCCCATCCTTTTTCCTGAAAGTGACCTGATAATCTCCACCTGTTTCTCGTTAAGACCGCATGGGCTGCAGCTGCAACCACATGGTGATATTAACAAGGGCAGGTGCTGTACGGGTAGCTGGAGACCCCCAAGCAAGGTATTTAGCAGATAAAGTAAAGGCAAGCAATAAAAAGAGAAAGGGGGGAAGAAATGTTTGCCAAGGGCTGTCGAAAAGAAATACATTGAAAACCTGTTATGCATGTATCTGGGACACTGCTGTTCATTCAGGAAAGGAGGGTGGGCTTGCAGAGGGAGCTCCTGTGGGCCCTAAAGCACCCAGGAAACTGGCCCCTCCGGGGGGGGGGGAGGGGTGTGTGTGTGTGTGTGTGTGTGTGTGTGTGTGTGTGTGTATACAGTGCAGCCCATCCCAGCTAGAGAGAGAGAGAGAGAGAGAGAGAGAGAGAGAGAGAGAGAGAGAGAGAATGTACAGTACAGCCCATCCCAGCTAGAACTAATCACCAGGATGGTTTCGTTTAGGAAAATCGCTTTCCTCAGGTTGCAACTGTGACACCATAGCAGTGACTATGGGCAAAATGATACATACAAAGTTTCAACAGGAAAATTTGCAGAGATGGGGCAGGAGCCCTCGGGGCTCCACTGAGGGCTACACATATAGAGTAGAATCAGCTGAAGATGGGCCTCACTGCTGCAGGGGTTAAGTTTTTACCTGTACAGAAAGCCCCGCCTAGGTAACCTCGGTGTGTGATCCACCTACCTGCCTGGCCACTGAAGTTGTCATGGAGTCATCAGTGCCCATGGCACAATGCGTCCAGGGTTCCAGAGTAGGTAGGAGAGGCGGTGCTTAAGGCTTGCTCTCCAAAGAGGCCAGAGTCTACACAGAGAGAGAAGATGCCTTCTACGACCTGTGAAGCCCTTGAGGCTGCCAGGAAATGTGCACAGATACTAAGGGACGGAGATGCTCGCGGGAGCCATCTAAAATCAGGACATTTCCTTGAAGGAGGGACACACCAGCTGACGCTTGACAAAATGGGTAACAGGGAAATAAGAAGGAAGGTAGCAGGATGGATAATACTATGTAGATGATCGTAAGGGTGGGTGATTAGTGAGGGCAAAGCTAACTCAAAGACTTGGCGACTCTGCTCCTTCTGCTTAGTGCTTCCACAGATATATAGCTGTGACCCACAAAGCATCTAAGAAGTTTTAAAGAAGTCATGAATCACTGCCCTTCTTCCTAACGTATCTCCTCCAGAGCAAATGCTGACTCCCACCTGCTGGAGGACCCTGAGAGAGAATCCTTCCACCTGGCTCTGGGAAGAGTTTGCAACTTAGGTTGTCTTGTAAGCAGCATGAACCACCCTACAACTCCACACCTGAGATCCTGGGCAAAGAACCGCTTGTTCTCTCTTAAAGAGCCATGTTTGAGAATGCAAGCGTCACAGGGCAAGAATGTTGCTGAACGTGCGAATGAACGAATGACCAAACGGTAGATAAATCTTCAAGAAGAACTTAAGCTGCGGACCTCATAGATATCCTAGCAAGAGGGTGTGGCAGACTATTTACATATATAAATGCCTGTTGAATTAGTGAATCAAATAACAAAAAATCAATGACTCAACGAATACCTAAATGCACGAATATGTTGCTTAAACAACTATCAGAGTTCTGAGCCCTGAGACATCTTCCTGAAGGTGGACACTGGGCCAACTTTCTGATGTGCACAGAGCAGCACTCACGATAGCAGCAGAGCTGGTTTCTAGCTCTGCTCTCAGAGTCTACGGGACACCTAACCCCATTCAAAACCTCACCCCACAAAGCATCTAAGGTGCAGACACAGTGCACCTTCCTCGGGGACCACAAAAATGAGTGAGTTACATCATGAGCCCTAAAGAACATCGAAACCAGCCCATCTGAGAGATGAGAAAAATGGTACTGATCCAGGTTGAGTTTGAGGTGCAATAGTTTCAGGGTTCTGGGTTTGGACTGTGTGTGTGACCTATCTGAGCACAGTGCCCAGGACCGGGTTCGGGGCAGAGTTATTATCCCTGTTATCCCTTGGTTGAGTTCATTTGTGACCTCCTTTCCAAGATGTGCCTGACATGCTTTACTCTTATCCTACCAGTAGGTCGCGAAGTTCCCCATGGCAATACCTGGAATCAAGGCGCCGGGCACCCCAGTCATGTCCATTCTATGCACGTCATGCTGACAGACCTCAGCTGTGTGTTTTACCTCCTGGTTGGAAGCAGAGTTCTTCGGAGGCTGTGAAGAGCTATGAAATCTTCTGTATAAACTTGTGTGCCCTAAGAACACACAGTAGCTCCCAAAAGATGCAAACTATAGACAGAGACTCCTACAAGAGCTTCGACTCTGAGACCCAGGGTAGATGGTGACTATTAGCTCACCACCAAAGTGTTACCGAGGGCTGCTCATTCTCCACAATGATCCTACCCCAACCCCCAGGAAGAGGCCTTCGACTCAAGCTACCAGCTCACCAGTGTGACTTGGACAAGCTCAAGTTTCCTTGTGGCATTTCATTTACTTAAGCTACTAGCTTTGATGTGTCTCTCTTGTGGTATATAACTATCTCCCTCCATTCATCAACCAGTATTTAAAATGCTAAGAACCCACACTGCCTTTTGTGTCCTTAAGTCCCTAGTTTATGTGAGAGGTTTGTTTAGCTCATAAATCTCAAGCCGAAGTCTTTGTCTTCTGGGTACGGCAGCCTCTTTACCTGTGGAAACTTGCATCACATCTGAGGAATAAGCACATCTCACTGAGAGCAACATGAAAATGAGCTCTTTCTAGCAGAGAAAGATGGGCCCGTTACATATTCATCTCAGTCTGGGCCATGGACAAAGCAAGAGGCAAGCAGAGGGCCAACTGTTATTGAATTCAATGATGAAACATGGTGGCCGTGACCAGGAGGTGACTCTGGCAAGGCAGAGGGTAGCAGGAGGGCTGGGAGGTGGGGTGGCTGCCTGGAGCACTCAGGCATCATTTCCTCTACCTTCACGCTGTCACTCACAGCCCTTTATACAGCACCAATGTCATGCCACATCAGTTGCACCTGTGCCCGTGTGATGACTTTCAGACTCAGATAAATACTGTTAACGGATGTCAGGATGATGGGCACAATGGAACACCCTAGTGATTGATCTGTTTGTTTCCATCCTGGGTCTATGGGTCTATTAAATAAACACTGCTATTTTGAAGGAAAAGCAGGAGAAATGACTATTGAGTGGGCTTCAGATTTCTTGTTTGGTTTAAATGTTGCTGTTGTTGTTTGTTCTTTGGACTGTTTTTTTTTTTTTTTTCTTAAAATGGGAACTTTTTTTTTCAGACAAAGACCTGGACACAGGCATCAGGACTTTATTTGCCAGCTCCAATTCCTCACTGAATACACTCCATAACTGGCAAGATGTCAACAATTAGCTGATTTCCCTGCTCTGTTACAAAGTTCTGCTCTGTGGCCAGATTAGATATGAGAAGTAGAGGGGTCACATGATCCTTTCCGGAGGCCTCACCCACTGAATGCTCCCAAGGTCAGTCTTCCCATGTCAGGCTCATAGATAGAATCTGGGATCGAGCACACTTTCTTCCTCATCTTGCCAAAGCAAACTAGGGTTTGAGGGTAATAGTCTCCCAAGCTATTGCATAATTTATTGCATGTTGGATTATTTCATTTTCAGGAGAAATTATTTATAAGAAAAATATTTATAACTAGAATTAAGAAATTCTAGGTCATAAAATGCCACCTTCCTTTAAACTTTGAAATTGGGTTTCTTTTCCAGTTTTTAAAATCCTGGAAAAAAAATCATTCACAATGTGCATGTTCTTTTTCTTATCTATTCACCCAAGAGAGATGTTTACTCAGTATGTTACCATTTCTTTACCTGTAAAATTCAGATGATATCACTGAGAATTTCATAGGTGGAGTGAGTGATTTAAAGCTATTATAAGAGTCACTTTCTTCCTCATACTCTCCTGAGAATGCTGTACCTTAGAGAATCATGATACCAACACCAAATATATAGGAAGCTGGAATAACACAAGTTCACCCTGTCTGCATCCCCACTAGGCCCAGAAATAAGTGACCCTGGGAACAATGTGAAAAGAACCTGCATGTTCTTATAGCAACTGGTAGATCCTAAGAGGTGAGGTGGTGACTTCCAGCCTGCTCATCGACTGCTCATCGAGTCTCATGTGATGAGCCCGGAATTAAAGAATAAGAAGTTGGAACATAAAACAGTCTGTGCATTGTGAGAAAACTCCAATTTTCTAAGTTTTAAGAGATATGTAAAAAGGGCAACTGACAACATGATTCTCTCCTATACTACTTCTCTACACTTGTGCTACTCAAAGCATGGTCTGTGGGCAATGGCCGGTGTGTGAATGAGTTGTCAGTGATCTGCAATGAGATAAATACATAAATTATAAGTAAAGATGTCGATACTCATAGAGCAATATGACCTTGCCACAGCATCCAGAGAAGTAATCTGTGGATTCACCTTTCTAAGCACTAGCCATACAGACTAGTCTGGGTGCTGTCATACTTGGGTGGTAAATCCCACTTGCTCATACCATATCAGTCACATGTAAGAGCACAGATTTATCTATGACAGATTAGCAGTCAAAAATACTAGATAGATGATTGATAGATAGGAAGAATAAATGGGTTCTTTGCCGCAGATTGTAAGCTCCATGTGGTCAGGAACTGTGTCTGCCTTCTTCAGTCTCTATCATCAAAGCCTAGTACAATTCCTGGCTTGATGAATGAACGAATGAATGAATGAATGAATGAGGAATGTTTAGGGTTCTGTCTCCCTCTCAGAGGTCAAATGAAGGTGATCACAGTACATGTGTCAAGTCAAGACAGGGATCACTCACAAGCTCTCACTCTCCACACTTACCCCATCACCAGTGGCCAGACAACAAGATAGAAAACTCTGGAACACATCTCCAAAGGTCTAAGTCTTGTCTTTAGAGAAAGACAGTTCCCTGCAGAACTTACTTCATCACTGCTTTTCCAGACCACAGCTATTCCAAAGCAGAGTATAACTGACATTTCTTATTACAAGTGCTTATTGTTTGGAAGTTATCAGTGTCCCATAAACATGCTATGGTTCTTTGTAAATCTCAGAGAGTAAACAAGCCTGAAGTTTCAGAGCTACTGACATTACAAAATAATAATTATAATCATAAAAGTCATGACTTTATTGTTCCGGAGGACTCAGGAGGGACAGACTCACTCACCACATCATAATATTTTAATTTAAAATATATTTTGTTGACAAGTAATAGAAAGAGAAAACATTCAGCTAGAATGCACAGCAGCTCCCACCAGAGGGTGGTAGGGGCCCCTCGCTTTGGGGGAGCGCTGAAACGGGGTGGATTCTCCAGTTCTTTGTTACTGTATAGCAAACCCCTCCAAATTAAAATGGCGTAAAACAACAACCATGTCATTAAGCTCACAGATTTTGTGGGTCAGGAATTCAGACAGGGTATAGTTGTCTCTGATCCTCAACATCTTCTCAAATAGCTGAGAAGTTCTCAAATAACTGGAGACCAGAACCACATTGACACTTCTTCACTCACATTATTTGGTACCTGAGGAGTCAAAGGCTAAGCTTAGTTGGGACTGTTGACCAAAGCAGCTATATCTACATCACCTTTATCTATAAGCTATCTATATCTATTTTGTCTCTCTATATGAATCAGGCTTCTTCCCAGCATGGCAGACTTGGGATGGCCAACTTCTTACATGATGTCTCAGGCCTCCAAGATGAAGACTTCCTGCAAACAAGGGGGAAACTACATGGCCTTTTAGGACCAAACTTCCGAGATCGCATAGTGTCAATTTTGCTGTACTGTATTGTCCAAAGCAGATGCAAGCACAGCCATATTCAAAAGGAGGTAACACAGGCTTCACTTCTCAATAGGAGAAGTGTCAAGAATAAAAAACTATGTTATAAAACCTCTCAGGGGAAAACTCGTGAGATACTAGTGAACAACAGCCAGGGATGCTAACAATCCTACAAAGCAGGTGACGGCTTCACGCCCCACAGAACTGATCTTCCCAGGAGATCAGGAATGCCCCTGTCTACTAACACCAGATCCCCAGATTCGGAGAGATTGACAGAAGCCGTCTCATCCCAAAACACCACCTCTCCACCCTCCTTGATTCACAAAAGAGGGAATCAAGGTCTGGAGTTCACGGGCTGAAACAAGATACTATGCCTCTTCCTTCCAAATCAGACAGTTAAGCACTTTTCCCCAAGCCTGTCCTGCACACTTCCTCCAAGCAAACCCATGTTAAAATTCCAAGTGTGTAAAATCATCGATGGATATTAAAACTGAAGATGAGAGTGTGAGTAACAGGGTCTTTACATGGTCTCAAAGTATCTGTCCACTAATTATTTACTAATTAAATAGAAAAAAAGAATAACTTTATAATGAAAAAATATGGTAAATACCACCTTAACCTAGTGATCAAAGTGACAAATGGGCCTCCTGATATGGGGCATGGAGAAGGCACAACACCACTTAAGTGATAATCCTACCCAAAATGCATAGCACAAATCTAATCATAATTGAAGAACATTCTACAAATAATTGGGTTATATTTTTCAAAAAGCATGAAATCATAAAAGACAGTCTCCTTTTGCTCAATTGAGAAAAAAACTATATTGATAGACATACACGACAGAGGAGAATGATGAAGTAAATGGACAAAATATAAACAGTTGCTAAATATGGAAAAGGGTTTGCAGAAGTTCCTATACTGCTCTTGCAACTTTTCTATAAGTTTTGTGTAAGTTTGAAATTATATTAAAACAAAAAGTTGCACAATCGGCAACAACAACAAAACATTTAATTGTGAATTTTGAGGTGGTATTCTCTCGGCTACTACAATGAATTCCACTCCTTAATGCTCTAAGGAGTAATCATTTAAACAAACCATAATGTCTGGAGTTCTGCTCTCATGAAGCTGTCTGGGCTTTTTGGTAGGTCTGGGCTGTTGGAGGAGATGTAAACCAGAATATTTCAGAGCACAAATGCACCCCACATATCAATCTTTTAAGTCAAGTCCTAATTAGGTTACAGGTAAAGTTGGCATAACAGAGACCCAAAATCCGGAGGCTTAAATAAAACTTAAGTTGATTTCTCTCTCATCAAACAGTCCAACAAAGTTGGGCAGCTCTGCCATCCTCAATCTGAAGCTCCTATCTCTGGGTCCATGGGAGAAGTTTCAATTTCCATTTCATAGTCAGAGGAGAGAGGGCAAGAAAGAGTGAAAGACGCATAGCTTCATTATAAAAACTCAATCCAGAAATTTGCATAGATCACTTCCATTATCATTTTCTTGGCCAAAACTTAATTACATGTCACGGCTAGACAGTAGGGAGGCTGAGTCATCAGTATCTACCTGGGTGGATGTGGGCCATGTTCCTAGCTAAAACTCATGGTGGGCGTAATGGTCTATTATTAAGGGGAAGAGAGTGAGAAAGGATAATGGTAAGTAATTAGAGCCTCTGCCAGGAAACAGAGATTGGAGGGCTAGCAGAGCATTTCAGCCACGGTTCCAGCAGGGGTATGAATTTCTGAGGAGGTGGAAAATTCATGGAATATTTTGGGATCCCAAAATAGGCACTGTTTTGTTTGGTGCCCATTGGAGTAAATTATTTAAGTAGCTATAAGATTTCCAGAGATCCAAGATGTTTAATTCTGGAGATAAAGACCAATCAAAGATTTCTCTACCCAGGACAGTCAGGATGGCCATGGTCAAATTATTTTTATTCTGTTGATAAAATGTCTTTACACAAACAAAGCTGTCCTCGCCTAAGCCCACACTCACATCCATGTGCACACTCATGCACACATCTACACTCATGGACATGGTGTGTGAGGTTGCTCCAAGAAGTGCTCAGAGTCCTCTCTTAGTGATTCTCTTCATTGATTCGAAGGGCTAGGTATGTATACACTGTTGACTCTCACTTACCTTACACGGTTACTAAGTGGTTTCGGTAAAATAATAGGAAAATTACTCAACATTGCTTTTTAAAGGACTTATGTCTTGACTTGTCAAATTTATGAGTGGTGGAATTGTTTTATGTAAACCTGAAAAAAAAAAAAAAAAACTTATCCCAGAACAGGCAATCTCACACATCTGTATTCTAGTTGATTAAAGCTTTATTTTATTTTTGAGGGCTTTCCCTCAAAATATCATTCCGAAATGTCACTTTCTCCTCCCTCCTTTTATTCTCACATCTCTGTAGGGCACAGACATGTACATGAGCAGACTGCAATGGACTCTGCTTTTGCTGTCCAGCTCCACTGTACATTTAGAGAGACTGAGAGGAAGCTTACAAGGGCACAGAGGGCGTGTCTGCTTTATTAGAATAATGAGTTGGCCATTTTGATGCAAATCCTGAAGATGTGTGGACCACAAAAGAACATTAGGCATTTAGCATCAATGGAAAGCCTGAAGAAAATATAAGGACAGCCAAGCAGTAGGAAACCACAGACCCTAAAGCCCCCAAACTGCCATGAAGAGGCTTTAAAGTCACCATGGTTCCCTACAGACCCTTCTCCTGACCTTTCCTGTGCCCGCATCCAGAGGCACCGACCCTCCTCCCTGTCTGGCTAGAATTTCCTCAGGTCCCTGTTACGCCCTCCTCAGCCAGTCCTTCTGCACCTGCCCAGTCACAGCCGCAGACCAAGGACTTTCAGAAAGGCTACTCACCCTGGCTCATGCCACAGATCTCTCAATGTCAAGAACGAGAGCATCCTTGGACCTCATTGCCAACACCACTGCTTTAGGACACCACCACCTTGCTTTTTCATGCTCCATCCTCAACCAAGGAAGGCAATATCCACATCTAACAGAAAACAGTTGAATGAAGAGGTAGCATAATGGTTCCAGGTATGATGTTGGAGTATGCTTGCCTGCATTTGCGTCCTGGTTCTGCCACTTCCTAACTCTGTGACCCAGGCAAGGGACACCTCTCTGTGTCAGTCTCCTTCATGTTAAAATCTGATTAATAATAGTACCTACTTCACAGAATAGTGTAATGTTAGTTAATGCATGTAAATTACTCAGAACCATGCCTCACGTAATTAAGGCTCAATAAACATTAGCTAACACCATTACTATTACTGTTAATATTATTGTAGACTCTGACCATTAGAAAATCTTTAGTGACCTTATCCAAAGCAATTCCAATAACCAATGAGATGATGTGGATAGGTGAGTGAATGGGAGGTAAAAAAGTGGAAACATGGTCTTTGGTCAAGAGGAGAACAGAGAAGAGATAATAAAGGACAAAAACAATCTATTCATTCTTTACCATAAAATACTCTGCCAGAAAAATTGTTATGAAGCTTTGATAATTCTGATGAATTGGTATAAATGTAAGTCAATCCATTAATAGCAATGAAAAAGCAACGTAAGCAAAGTTTACAAAGTAGCTCACATGTATCTCATTTTATTCTTAAGTCTGAGAATAGGGGGAAAGCCCCTTGACTCGATTTTACACAAGGAAACCAACTCTCAGGTGAGAAATTTGTCCCAAGTCACACACCCATCCTGAGCAACCTCTGAAGTCTTAATATTTCAGAAAGGCTTATATATGTCATCCCTACACACACAATACTCAGAGAATCTCTATTAATGAGAGCAAGTCTGTTTTTTAGTTCGGAATTAAAGAACTGCCACAGGTTGCTGAACCAGGCTTTCTGAGTTGGGACAGACCCCACTACAGAATCCCCATCATTATTTTTTCTCATCAACCTGGGATCCCCTGAGCAAGTGTATTTGCTCGCCATCTGGTGCCCACCTGGAATCCCGGCCATCTTCCTCTTCTATTTACCTCATTCATTTTGCTCTGCGCCCCCCCCCCCGCCCCTGACACCTGAACTGAGGGTGGAAGCCCTTCCTTTGCACTCATAATCTTGATTACCTGGGCACTCCTTCAGGCCTGAATGGCCACACTCCACAGGTGACTTGTGGGCACACGGATCTTATCTCTGTGTGGGATCGCGAGACGGGATAAGTTCTGCTCTCTCGCAGTTGCCTACCGAACCATTGCCACAGGCCTCGGACCTGTCACGGGATCTGTGGCTCCCTCCTCCGCTTTGCCTGCTGGTTTGTACAAAGCCCCGACGACTTAATGGTGCGTGTTCCCATCAGCATTTCTCCTCCTGGCAACTCCCTGGGGTCTCACTGTCTAAATGTAAGAGGTTGTGTGCTGAGAGACAGCACTGACCATGATAAACTTGGCAGTGACTGGTGTTTGCAAGGTCATTCTGGGAAGGGATCCAGACAAGGAGGGCAGAGACAGGGCAGCGGATGCTGTCTGCCCTTGCAGGCCCTCCGGTCTCCAACAGGGGTCTGACGCTTGCTCACCCAGGATCTTAGCTTATCAAACATGGTACATTGCAGGGCATTTTGTGCTCCTTGCTTTTTCTCCATCCATGACACAACTGCTGTTTAAAAGCTCTCCTTGGATATTTAAAGCATTTTAAACATTTTGTTGGCCCTTTATTTTACATTTCTCTAATCACAAGCAGCAGCTTTAAAACCTGCATTTCAATACAGTGAGGAGTAGAAAGTGGTTGTAAAATTTGGAGCTTACATTAAATAAATCCTCTAAAACGTAATTTCCTTTATTAGGAAAAGGGAAGACATCGCGGAAGTAAGAAGGTAAATGTGTTAGTTGCCTAATGCTGCTATAACAAATTACGACAAACTTAGTGGCTTACAAAATAAAAACACTATCTTACACTTCTGGAGGTCAGGATTTTGAGGATTTCACAAGGCTGAAACCAAGGCATAAGTGGGGGC
>JAQQSQ010000203.1:0-18623 GCA_028627145.1 Eidolon dupreanum
GCGCATGCGTGCCGGCGGCAGGTGAGATGGGCCCCGAGAACAAGGCACCTGGTGCGCACGCCCCGCCCTCAGGTGGCCGCAGCACAGCCGTGTCAGAGGGACACACAGAGGGACACCACCCGCAGTCCTAGGCACAGGCTGGCAGCTCCCACAGTCACAGGGGAGGGACGCCCTGTACTGAGCGCTCTCCCAGGAGGCCCCGGTCAGACGCCCGCCGCAGCGGCGGCCCCAAGGCCGGAGGTCGACCCCTGGCCCACAGCCGCCCCCCCCCGCCCCCGCCCCCGCCCCCGCCCCGGGGTTCTGCAGCGCTGGTGTCAGTTAGGCGGCTCAAGCAGTGGAGGCCGGGACGTGAGGGGGCGCGCCGGCCGTCCGGCTGGTCAGCTCTGGAGACACGAGCCCACGCCAGCCCGGCCGCACACCTGAGCTGCCCAGGCAGCCGCAGGTCCAGGTGTTCCTGGCATGTGTGCCCTCAGGCTCAAGCAAATTGTCGCTTCACCCCTGGGGGGAGGGCTGGAAATTTCTCCCCACCCCCGACTCCTGCGCCTTCCCAAGGTGTCCCGGCAGGAGCCTTGGCCCTGGGCTTCTCCTCACAGAGGAAGTTGCTAGCCCAAGGTCACGGAGCCAGCAGACCCTTGTAGCCCCTCGGGCACGTCCCCAGCAGCTGTGGACAGCAAACACGCCTACCTACCCGCCTCCCCGAGACCCTGACACCATGGACGTGGGGACAAGCTGGACTCCCCGGCCAGCCGGAACCTGGCACCCAGAACTTTCTCCTTGAGCAGAGTCCCGGGTGCCATCTGGGCCCACCTCCCCGGGGCGTCCCTGTGAGCGGGAGCCCCCTCCATCCTCTCCAGGGGCCCAAGAGCAGAGGTCGGGGGGGCTAGTGGCACAGGGCAGGGCCCGATGCAGGTCTGGATTAGGCAGTCCTGGTGGCGCGCAGCCCCGCCCGGTCACACGGCTGCGTGACTCCATCTCGGCCTCCAGCTCGTCTGTGGCTAAGGTGTGGAGAAAGCGACGTTCACCCCGCCGTTCTGAGGCAGGGGTGCTGTGACGGGCCCCCCGCTTCCCTGTCCTGTCTCCTGTGCTCCTCCTGCCCCGGGCAGCACTGTTCACGGTTCCATTTTCAGGACAGAGAAGTGGGAACCGGAGAGATTAGGCGACTAGGCGACTCGCCCGAGGTCGCAGCTGGGCCCCGAAGGTCGCCGGAGACTGCAGCCCCATCCCCACGGGCCCGGGCCCCGGCTGCTCCGTCTGTCTCCCCGCCTGGCACGCACGAGGCAGGGCAGGGCAGGGCGGGAGGCAACGCGGAGGGCCCGGAGTGGGGGGGCGGGCGGGGGGCCAAGTCTGCTCTGAGCCAGGCTTTCTTCTCCCCGCCAGCCGCCCCGCCCGGCCGCACCCCATGCCCGCAGCCGCCAGAGCCCGGACGTTTCCTTTTCCTCACGCCTGGGGCTGCTTCCTGTCTCTCCTTTGAACTGGGGTGCTGGCTCCCCACACACTCGCCCTCCTCCAGCAGCCCCTGGGCCTGCCCTCTGATGGGCCCGTCCCCCCAGGCCCTGCTTGGAGTGAGGCTGGCACAGGAGGCCCCGGAGGCCCCCGCTTCCGGGAACCAGTCTCCCTCGCTTCGCCCTGCTCTGCCCGCCTGGGGCTGCTCGCTGTCCTGTTCCCGCCACCCCGCCCCCGCGGCCCGCTGCCCGGGGCTGTCTCCGTCCTGCGGGGGACGAGGCTCAGAGGTGGCTTCTCCTGGCACCCCACGCTCTAATTTTTCAACAAAACACGTGGACACTGAGGCGCAGCAGCTGAGGGACCAGGGCAGACTCACGGAGCCCAGGTTTCGGGACTGGGACGCGGCTCGGGCTGTTAGAAAGTGTTGGAAAGGGGAAACTGAGGCCCGGCCTGGGAAGGTGGCCTCGGAGGTGAAGAACGAGGACACACCCCAAGGCCAGCCGGCCCCCCGAGGCGCACGCTTCTCTGCTGCGAGGCCCGTCTAGAAGGTGGCACGGGCCAGGGGCTTCCACCCTTTGCTCCCCTGGACCCCGCACCTGCGATCCCAGCGTGGCCCATCCTGGCTCCTTGCCAGCCACACTCCCCTCTCACAGCCCTCGACACACCCCCCCTCTTTCCCGTCTTTCACAGAGCAGCGTTCTCCCTAACGCCACCCCCAGAGCCTCCTCCTCCAGGGAAGACTTCTGTGACTAACACCTCTGGGCCCCGGTGCCCTAATAACAACGCGGGCCAACACTGACGGAGCTCCGCCCACGGGCCAGACGCTCTGCCAAACCCTCCGCGAACACCCCCGCAGCGGGCCCCCACCACAGCCCCGGGAGGGGGTGCCAGCTCCTTCCACAAATGAGGAAACTAAGTCACACAGGGCCTATCAACTGGCCCAGGTCACACAGCCCGTCAGTGACCCCCAAACCCTGCTCTGCTGCGGCCAACGCCGTCTTCCAGCACCTGGCCTCCGTCTTGTTGGTCATGGCGTTCCCCAAGATGTGCCAAGGAGGCTGCGAACTACCAGGCCCCCCAACACACGCACACACGCACATACGCACACACACGCACACACATGCACACGCACAGCCAGCTGGCCTTCCAAGCGGTTCGACGTGATCGCACAGCCTGGGCTGCACGGAGCGGCACCCTCGCCTCCACAGGCCCCGTGGGGGCCGGACGGGAACGGCGCTCAGAGGTGACGGGGTGCGTGAGCCTCAGGCCTTCTCCAACCAGCCGCCCGACACCAGCCGCCTCTGACACTGCTCAGTTCCGGGGCTAAAGGAGGGACTCAGAGTCTCCTGCTCAGGGACAACTCGGGGGCTTGGTCTGTGCGGCCCGGTCCCTTCACTGTGTGGCCGTGGGAGGGGACGGAGCAGGGGGCATCCCAGCTTCTGGTCACCATTGCCCCAGCGCCAGGGGCTCTGTCTCCCCCAGGTGGTTCTCGGAGCCAAGAGGGGGGTGGCCGAGGGTGTGCTCCCCGAAGGGAGCTGACCAGAGGTGTGGACTCTCAGCCCCCGGGGCAGCAGCGGTGAGACGCTACTTACTGGGGGGCGGGGCCCACAGGTGTCCTCTGGGGCCCTGTAGTTCAGTCCACGGCTCCCTCTTGGGGTGTCCAAGTGCCCTCTGGCCTGCCACTTCCCGCACACCCATCTTTTATCTTCTAAGACCCAGGCGTCCCCTCCCTGGCCACCCTGGTCCCCATCATTCACCAGCAGGTTGGACCCCAAACTGCAGCACGGCCAGGCATCGACCAAGACCCGCGCCAGGCACACACCTCGCCTCCCCCTGCCACAGCCCGGTCCCTGCGGAGCCGCCCCCACCCCTGGGCTCGGTCTGGGTCCTGGGTCACTTCACCTTCACTCAGCACCCATCAGGGGGTGTGACTACACAGCCACTGTTAATGTGTCACTCTGTGTGTCGGGCTTTATACAGACATACAAAGTTATTTAACCCTCCAGGCGCCCGCTTCTCCCCACGAACAGAGAAGAACTTGGGGCTCAGAGCTCAGGGACTGAGTTGGGGGCGGGGCTGGGCGGGAGCCAGGGTTTGGGTGGCGGGACAGAGAGGCGATGCTGGTCATGTCGTCAGACGCGGACGCACTGCCCTCAGCAGGATCCCGATACTCCGGCCAGGGCAGACTGGGTGCCCCTGGCACGTCGGGGAGGGAAGGGCCCAGGACCTGCCCACCCCAGCTCTTCTCGGCGACAGCCCCGGTCACTCTACCCTCAGTGTGTCTGTGGCCGGCTGCTCTCCTAGAGGCAAACAGGGACGGCTCCTCCTCCAAGCCACCCTCCGGCCCGCCGGCCACCGCACACACCCCTTCCTCCGCCATCCACGGCCGAGGCACGGGGCTGGGTCCTGGCCCCCCCCCCCCACGTCCCAGAGCCCACCACTGAGTTCCCACGTCGCCTCTGTCCCCTCCTCTCCCCCACCCTGAGGCACAACCTGCATCTTGGGCGAGAGGCAGACACAGCCTGCTCGGAACACCGGCCTCCACCGAAGCCTTCGCAGCTGCAGGGCAACGTGAAGGGACAGTTGGGGAGATCTGCCACCAGCAGGGACAACGGGCGGCCTGGGCTCACACGGTGGCATTGCACCTCTCCTTCCCCGATCCCTTCCAGGAAAGGGTGGGCCCGGGAAGACAGGTGCTGGGAGGCAGGTCAGAGCAGTCAGCCTCTGGAAGGCACCACCCCCCCACCCCCAACACAGGAGAGGGGCCTTTCTTCTGCCCCCAATTTCCAAACTCTCTGTGGTCACAGAACCTGGTCTTCAAATGGCACAGTGGCGTCTACCCCAGTACATAAGACAACGGAAGGTGGGGCTGCCCTGGGTGCAGCAGGCGGGGGGAACAGAGTCACCCTTCTCTGCCAGCTGTGGCGGCTCCCTTGCCCCCACCCCCAGACTCGGCTCGCAGTGTGCCCCCCGCCTTCGCCCCCAAGACCAGGAAGGATCCACCAGCCCCTTCTGGAATATGGACACGATTTTCTCCCTTCGCTCTGTCCCCTGGACCCCCAGCCTGTGCCCCACGGAGTGGAGAGGGACGTCCCAGCGAAGGGCAGAGGGCCTGGGAGGGCAGCCGCAGGCGGGGCAGCGGTTCAGGGCCCCCCACGTTGGTCAGGATGCACCAGCACAGAGCGCCCCAGTCCCGTGTGGTTCCACGGACACTTGCCAGACCCCTGTGAAAACCACCCCAGCTCCCTCTTCCTCAGGGCTCTCAGGACCTGGAGCCCCAAAGCCAGAAAGCTCCAGGCTCCCTCCTGGGGCCAGACGGGGGGTGTGGAGGGGGGGCCCCTGCTCCGCCTCTGAGAAAAGGTGGTGGGGCCCAGGCAGGGCCGAGCCGGGGCCTTTTCTTCCCCCCGGGCAGGGGTGGGGTGTGCTCCCACACCCTCAGGCTTGCGGGGGCTGCTCCTGGACGGCTGCCCCAGTACAGCAGGTCCCCTTCACACGCCATCTCACCCCAAACGAGACTCTAAGGGGTTCCCTGCTTCCAGCCCCAGCACTTGCCCACAAACTAGTGCCTCGGACACGGCCTCCTGGGACCTGGCTTCAGCGGGGCCCGTGGGGGAGCCCAGAGGCCTCGGCCAAGGGGCACGGTGCTGACAGGGTCCCTTGTGGAGGAGGCAAGACTGGGAAAGACCCCTGCCCCAGCTTCTGGGACCCCCCTGCCAAGGCCACCCAGCCTCAGCTCTCCTGGCCACAGGGGAGGCACAGACCACCTGTCCACCCACTGAAGCCCCCTCCCCTCTCCGCGGCCACCATTCACTCCTCTCCCTGCAGCTGCCCCGGCAGAGGAAGGGACTGCCGTGCCAGCCCCTCCAGCTCAGGGCCGGAAGCCCCAGCCCTCCCCAAGCCTGAGCTCCCAGGTGGATCCCCAGGACAAGGCCAGCAGCGAAGGGGGCTCAGCCTGACTCCCCTCGCTCCCCAGCACACAGTCCACTGGAAAGGGGCACGCAGCGGGAGGCCCGAGCTGCAGGGGAGGTGTCCCGCGGGCAGGTGTCCTAGACTGAGGGGCGCGCGCGCGCGGCGGCCGGTACTCACAGGTACGCCGTCAGCGGGGCCAGGTCCCCGGGCACGGCGGACAGCCCGCGCTCCGAGCAGTCGGCCCACAGCATGACGCCGTCCTCCTGGCAGTGGCAGGGGACAGGGCAGGCGGCGGGCGCCGGGCCCGGCTGGGGGGCGCACGCGGAGGCGCAGAGCGCGGCGCACAGCCACAGCGCGCGCAGCCCGGGCGCGCGGGGCATCGCGGCGGCCAGCCGGGCACCTGGCTGCGCTGCGGGGGTCGGGGCGCAGCGGGAGCGCGGGGACCCTGCAGCCAGAGCGGCGCGCGCCTTGCCGAGTGAGCGTTCCTCCGCTCCACGGGCTGGGCTTGGCAAGGGAGGGGGACCCGGCGGAGGAGGAGTCACCGGGACCTTCCGCGCCGCGGTCGTTCGCGTTCCCTCCTTCCTCCGAGCTGGCGCGAGTTCCATCCGGGACAGAAAACGCAGCGAGAAACCCAAAGACGGCGAACGGAGCCCGCGGGTCAGGGGCCTGCACCTCTTTGGGGCCGGGTCCCAGGTCCCCCTGCAGGGACGGCCACGGGTCACGTGACCCTCTGGAAGACCCTCAAGAGTGACCCTGGGACCCCACCCCTCCAACAGCGCGCGAGGAAACAGGTCGGGGAGGGAGGTCATTAGTTCAAGGTCACACTGCTGGGAGGGGGGCAGCCCCAGAACTGGAACTCAGGGGGCGTCCTCGTCACTCATCTCCTGGGATCGGGAAGCAAGTGAGGGGCTGTCCCAAGAGGTGGGGCTGGACAGGGCTCCCCTGACGGCTGGGCTGGGGGGGAAGGCAGTGTGGGGCCCCGAGCCTTCCGCCCCGAGCGTGGTCAGTGTGGCTCAGCGGGTCTCCGGCCCCGGGACCACCTGGATCCTGCTCCCTGGACCGCCCCGCTGGCCAGGCTGAGGGACCGTCAGCGGCTGCCAGCGCCCCGAAGGCGGCAAATTGGCGCCACCTGGAGGCCAGAGCTGCAGCTGCAGCTGCAGCTCAGCCACCTGGAGGCTGAAACTCCAGGGCCCTGGGGGCCAGCGCGGCGGCCACAGGTGGGGTCAAGTCCCTATTGTCTTCTTAGACCAGACCGTTAGCTTCCTCTGGTCCCCCTGGCGCTGAGCCGCAGCAGGTTCGTGCGTCGCAGTTTTGCCCCACCTGGCTGTGGTCCGGCCGGACTGCACACCCCCGCGGCCTGGAGGCGCGGGACCCCCCCCCACCTCCGCAGCCCGAGACCCTCTCACCGACCCCTCCCGGTCTCTGCTGCTGCTGCTAACCTCCCAGGGCGAGGGGCTGCTCGCTGGCCAGCGCCCTCGCGTCACCAGAGAGCCCCACAGATGGATGCTCCTGGCCCCCGGGCTGCGGCCCGCCCGGCCTCCCCCTCCCCCACCCTCCCCCGCAGCTCTGCGGCTCCAGCACGAGGGAGCGACTCCCCGCAGCCCCTTGCGGGGGCTTGGGTGCTCGGGGCTGAGTGTCCAGCCTGCCCGCCACAGGTCATTAAACACGATGGTGAGAGGGACTCGACGTTCCGGCCCCAGGTGGGGGGGCCATGGCCTCACTTCTTTCTGGAAGGACCCCCTCCCCGAACTCTGACCCCTTGCCAGGAGCTGGCAGCTCTGCCCACCTCCATTCGTGGGCCTCAGTGGGTTTCAGGGCTCCGCTCAGATGCAGCCACACTCCCTATGTGGCCCCGGGCCCTCCACCAGGGACAGTCAGCATCCAGCTCCAGGGGCCACCCGGAACCGTGCCGTCGGATCACGGAGGCAGGCAGGAGCTCCCGAGGCCACCAGCGGTCTGTCGTCTGGTGCAGTCCCGTCCTTGGGGCGCTGGGCAAGTCCTTCCCCCGTCCCCCTCCTCACCTTCTCTGGCCTGTTTCTCCTCCTGGTCTCCCCTTCCCCAGGTCCCCTCACTGCTTTCTGTCCTACCTGTCTCCGGTGGGGGGGGGGCAGGGAGGAGGAGCAGCCTCTGGGGGAGTCCATCACCTGCATGGGGTGCGGGAGTGCCCTGGGGGCGTGGCCGATGCGGAAGGCCCGGATGGCCCAGGACAGGGAGCAGCATCATCTCACTAAATGGGGGTTGGAGGAGGGGGGAGTCTGGGGACTGGAGGATCAGGGGTGGGGGCTGCTCCAGGGAAAGCCAGACTCCCCTGGCCCGACCTGGCCCTGTTCAGGTGGCCGCCACGCCCGGGCTGGGCCCCATGTCCCACGGTCTTTGAGGCCGATTCCTTCCATTGCAGAGGGTGACAGAACACACTTAGCCTCCGGACGGACCACACCCTTTATTCGCGGACCCTGCCCTCCATCGCGCAGGGGCTGGCCGGCGCTGCCCGCAGACACAGGCCTCCTGACCACTCAGGGCAGCCCGGCGGCCAGCGCGCTGTTCAGACTCTGGTAGAGGTGGATGTACTGCTCCTGCGGGCGGACAGGTCCCGAGCGTCGCCCGCGCGGTCTGACGCCGTAGGCTCCCTGCGTCTCCTGCCCCGCAACCGCCGAGCGCACCGTGGTCCACAGCGCCACCTGGTGGCTACTTGCGGCCAGCGCAGAGCCTTCCCCGTGCCCCTGCGTCCACACCGCCCAGCCCGGGTGGCCTCACCAGCGTCGGGGTCATAAGGCCACAGGCCTGTGACTGCTGCAGGGCCACGCTGAAGATGTCCACGGTGCGCTCGGCCCCTGCCTGCTGCAGCAGCTGATCTAGGGCCAGGAAGGTGCCCAGCTGGGCCGCACCCTTGCTGCAAGTGACCCGGAGTTGCATGGGGTGGGGGTGGGGGGATGTGGGGAAACCCACCCACCCGAGGCTGGGGGGCTGCAGGGCACTTGGTGAGCCAGCTGGCCTGGGCCCAGGCTGAGAAAGGTAAGTCCCTGAAAGGTGTCACAGGCCTGGGAGGTGTCAGGGCAGAGTCGGGAAGGGATGGGGTGCCGGGGGCCGCCCTGACCCAGCCCCACGCAGGCTTGGGGAAGTGACACCCTTCCAGAGAGGCACTGAGAGGCCTCGCCCGCCCCCAGGGCTCCCTCCAACCGCACCTGGAGTGGCTGAGCACTGTGGCCGGCTTCCCCGAGCCCCGGGAGCAGCTCTGGCCCACGGCGGCCAGGAACCGCAGCAGGGTGGGGGCGGGCAGCTCGCGCCCCGGCTCCCAGCTCGGGAACTGCAGCCGCTGCACCCGCCTCTCCTTCCCGCTGTCCCCCTGGGGACAGAGCCGTGGCACTGGAGCCAGAGCAGGCACAGACCCGTCCCCGCCCGGCCCACGGCCTGTGGCCCCCCACGCACCTGTGTGACCCTGAGCAGGGCGCAGGGCCAGCCCGCCTTGCTGCTCTCAGCCTCCCAGCACACTGTCACCGTGCCCGTGACAACGGGCTGCAGCTCCGTGGGCCAGAAGTCCTGCAGCCAGACCAGGTCGGGGCTGCTCAGGCAGCGCCCCCCACTCTCTGCCCACCCGGGCCAGCGGCCACAGCGCAGACGCCCTTCCCACCCCCGATCTGAAGCTTCCTCACCTGGTCTCGGGTGTCCGGGGGGCACAGGGAGACCAGCACCTGGGCCTGGTGCTCCCACACCAGCTGCCAGAGCTCCTGGGGCCGGGCGGGGCCCAGCAGCACCACGTGGTCGTGGCCCGAAGGCCCGCCCTGCAGAGCACAGGCTTTGGCCCTGGACCCTGAGCGACCCGCCCACCCAGCCCCCGGCCCGGAAGCACAAACGGTGGGCGGGCAAGCCACAGGGGGCCTCACCGGGAAGAGCCAGGCTTCGGGCATCTTGTCAGGGGAGTTCTCCTCGTCCTCCAGAGAAAGCCACGCTGTAGAGCGGTCATCTGAGGGAGGACGACGGGAGGGTGAGGTGGCCAGAGGTCCCGGCTGGGCCAGAGGACCCCCCACCCACCGCAGCCCAGCACTCACCGGAGGCCGTGCTGTCCTGCTTGCAGCCAGGAGGGGGCGGCACTGAGCCAGCGGCCGGGATGGTCTGGAGCAGGAGCTAGGAGAGGGGCGGGGAGTGAGGGGCGGGGTTGGCGGGGAGTGAGGTGGGGCAGGTGGTCCCCTCGGCCGCCCGGCCGGCCCAGGCGCACCTGGTACTCCTCCAGGAAGCCGGCGTTGGCATTCACTGCCCTCTTGGCACACGCCCGTGCAAAGTCGGTCACGGCAATGGGCTGGCTCCTGGGGCCCGGGCCGACAGGCGAGGGGGCGCTGGGGGTTCTCCAGCTTCCACCTGCGGTCCTCTCGGCCCTGCCCGTGGACAGTGGTCAGGGCCGTTGTCGGTGGGGACGGGAAACTGCACCCCGCCCTGATGAGGGCCGGGGCGAGGGGGCGGGGGGCGACTCACGGGGGCCGGGCCGAGGGCCCTTCCAGAATCTTGCTCAGGAGGCAGCGGTGCAGGAACACGTACTGGCTCTGGGGCGAGAAGGCGCCGGCTCGGGAGCGTGGCCCGGAAAGACGCGGGACAGGGCGGGTGCGGGAGGAGGCCGCTCCGCCGCCCCTGTGCTGTCCCATGGCACCCAAGCTGGCAGGGGCCTGCCCCACCCCCTCGGCAGAGAGATGAACAGGAGCCGGAGGCGCAGCGACGCGCCCGGCCCTCCCCGGGGCCCTCTGTGTGCCCCGCGAGCCCCTTCGGACCCTGAGGCCGCCGCGCCGGCCGGGCTCACCGGGGTCTGGATCATGAGCGGCCGGTGCCGCCGCAGCGCGCACACGGCGTTGAACACGTCCGCCGCCTGCTCCTCCTCCAGCTGCTGCAGCAGCCTGAGCAGCGCCACGAAGGTGCCCGTGCGGCCCACGCCCGCACTGCGGGGACAGCGGGGCTGAGCGCCGCCGGGGGCGGGGCGCGGCGGGGCCCCCCACCCCCGCCCGCCAGGCCTCACCTGCAGTGCACCAGGACGGGCCCGGGGCCCTGCGTGACCCGCGCCTGCTCCCGCACCAGGTCCGCAAAGGCCAGCAGGGAGCCGGGGCCCTCGGGGACGCTGTGGTCGGCCCAGGTGGTGAACTGCAGCTGCTTCACCCTCCGCCGCTGGGGCTGCGCCACCTGCGGGGCGTGGGCGGAGGGCCTGCTGCTGCTCCCGTCCTCCTACCTGCGGGAGCCCTGGCCCAGCCCCCCCCCCACTTCCTGCTCCCGACCCCGAGGGTGAGCATGACGCCTCCCTCAGGGTGGCCGCCCCGTGGTGTGGTGGCTCTGCCACCGCTCAGTCTGGGTGCTTCCCGGCTCTGCCTCCAGGCTCCTGGGCGCCTCTAGACGGGGCCCAGGCAGAGGGGTGATGCTGGTCCCCGGTTTTCTGTCCCTGGAGGCCTCAGGCTGGGAAGGCCCATGGGGCCCAAGGGGCTTGGGGCGACTCAGGGGGTCGAGCTGAGTGCAACGCCACTTCTCACAGGGCTTGACCTTAGATGCTGCGTGGCTCTGGATAAACCCTCAACCTTCCCTGTGCCTCCCGAGCCACCAGCGTCCCTGCGCGTGGCCGAGGCTCGCAGTCCTCCGGGGGACCCAGGAGGCGAGGCCACCTCCCCGAGGACCTGGGCTGGGCGCCCGCCCACCCGCCCTGTGCCGGGAGTGCGCACGTGCTGCAGCCGGAACTCGCGCTGCGTCCACTCGTCCTCGGTCTCCTCCGCCAGGAGGTGGACAGTGATGTGACCGTGAGTGACAGGGGTGGGGTCGGCCGGCCAGTAATGCTCACACAGCACCTAGGGCCAGACAGCTGCGTGGAGGGGGCCGCCCTGCCCGCCCGGCCCCGGCCCTCCGCCTGTCCTGCCCCCTGCTGGGATTCCACTCTGTACTGGCCCAGGTCCAAGGCCACCGCGCCCAGAAGCCACCACCCCCCCCTCGCTGGACTCCAGCGCCCTCGCCCCAGACTTCTCATATGACCCGAGGGCAGCTGGGCTCCATCTGGCCAGTCCTGGCGGCCGGGCTGGGGGCACTCGGCCACGCTCTCTGGACGTTAAGCCGGCACAGAGGAGGCTCCGCCAGGCTTCTCGAAGGAGAAGGGGGCACCACAAGCCATCTGGTGCCCGCCCTGGGCGGTCCTCCCCCATCCGTCTCCTAACCCCCTCTCTGCCTAGAGCCAGAGGAGCGGCCGCGACGGGAAACAGCAGTCACGCTGCGACCTTGAGGACCGCGTTCTCCCCCGCCCCCGCCCCCCGCCTCCCGCCCTGGCCAGCTGCACTCCCGCGGACGCCCTCGGCCTGATTCCCCCGCCACCTGCTCGAGGAAGACGTGCGCCACCTGGTGGCCTCCCTGGAGAGCGCAGGGTGCTCACCCGCCCGTTCTCCATGCCCACGGTCAGCATGACGATGATGCGGACCTGCTGCTCCCACACCAGCCGCCAGAAGTCCCCCAGGGTTTTCTTAAGAGGCCCCTGAGTGGCGATGAACTCCTGGGGGTGGGTGTAGCCCTGTGGGGCAGAGGGCAGGGACAGGTGGATGGGAGACCCCTGGTCCCCCAGGCCCCACCAAGCACCTGAGTGCGGGCGTGCCCCACAAGCTCGCCCCAGGGGGGTGGCTCAGCGACACCGCCTCCCAGCCCGCCTGGAAGGGGCGAGAACGACCCGGAAAATAACAAGACACGACGCCGACAACGGGCCCCGAGCCCACCCTCTTCCCCAGCCCTTCCTAAAACCCAGCCCTGTGTTCCTTCCATGCTCGGCGCTCCCCAGTGGCCCCCTCGTCCCCCCGAGTGAAATCCAAGCCCTCAGCCAGCAGTCAGGCCGGCCCCGCATCCAGCCCCTCTTCATCCTCACCACCCACAGCCCCGCCGCCCACACCGCCCTGCTCGTCCATCACTGCCAACTCTCCTCATCCTGCAAGAGATCAAATGTCCCCTCCTCTAGGAAGCCTCCCTTGATTGCTCAAGTAAGCTAAATTCCTCCTTCCATGTTCCCTCAGCATCACGCTTGTTCCCGATTACAGCGCTGGTCACACTGTGTGGTGGATGCGGCTCACATGCACACATGCACGAGCACACAGTAGGCCCTCAATAAACACCTGCTGAGCTGACCTAGAGAAACGCAAGCTGGTCGTCCAGCTAGAGCACGGCGGAGCGTCCCGCCCACCAGTCCGCGGCCCGAGCGGACACCCCAGGCAGCCCGCAGGTGGCCTTACGGGGACGAAGTTGGCATTGACGTAGTCGGAGTGGGGGTCTCCCTGCAGCTGGGCCAGCCGGACCCGGGAGTGGTCATCTGGGGGGGGGTGGGGGACGCTCAGGGTCGGCACGCATGGCTGCCCCCGGCCGCCCGCCACCCCCGCTGGCCACCGCTGCCCGCTCACAGGGCAGCACGTGTGGGTAGCGGTTCTTGGAGGCGTTGGCGGGGTGCTCAGCCTCCAGTCTGGGCTGCTCCTTGCCCACTTCCTTCAGCTCCTGCGAGATGGGGCAGGCCTGCTCGTCAGGCGGACCCTGCCTCCCCGATGGGGGAGGGCTGCCCTGGCCCAGGCCCGGCCTGCCCAGGTGCCCCGGGGCCACCCACTCGGAGCCTGGGGATGGCGGGCCTCACCTCGAACTCCTGGAAGAAGGCCTGCTGTGCGTGGGCACTCTTGGCCTCGAAGCTCTGCCGGAAGCTGTGACTAGGGATCGGCCGGTGGGTCCGCCTGGGGTCAGAGTGGGGGGGCGGCCTGGGTTGCAGGGCCTGCCTGGGGGGGCCGGGGCGCGGACCCTGTCCTGGAAGCAAACGCAGGCCGAGGCCCACCCCAAGGACAAGGGGACAGGGGAGGAGGGCACGGGGGTCGGCACGGCGTCGGCGTGGGGGGGAGCGGGAGTGCCACCCGTGGGAGCCCCGACCTAACGTGGTGGCAGAGGAAGGGAAGGAAGGAAGGAAGAGAGGGGTGATGAGGAGCCGGAGGCTGTCGGGGGGAGGGAGGGCTGGAGGAGGCGAGCTGGGGTGGGCCGCGCGGGCTGAGGCAGGGAGGGCAGGGGCTGTCCCCAAGCTGTGTGACAGAGGTCTGCGGCCGCTGAGGGAGAACGGCTGGCAGAGGCCGGCGGCCCTGTCTCGGGGCGCCGTGCGGGCAGGCCCGGGCTGCCCGACGCACCGTCGGGAGGCGGGGCAGGAAAGGCGCTCACCGCAGGCCGAGAACTGTCGTCTCTGGGGAGAATCGCAGCTTCTCTGTCCTGCGGGGTGGGGGGGAAGGCGGTGGGAGGCGGCCCCCGGCCGGGACTGCGCAGCCTCTGGGGACGCCGCCGCCCCGCCCCGCCCCGGGCTCACTGGCGCGGGCTGCCCCACTCACCGCGGCCCCCTCGCCCGCCTCCGGCACAGCAGGCCCAGCGCGGCACAGGCGGTGAGGACGCCCGCCACGGCGCCCACCGCGCCCACCGCCACCGGCAGGGGCGCCGCCGCCGGCGACGCGCAGGTCCGGGGCTCTGGGGGGCGAGGCAGGGCGGGCCGCGGGTCACTCCCCCGCAGCGCCACGCCCGCCCCTCCCGGACTCGACGCCCTCTTGGTGAAGGGGACAGTGACAACTCCCGACCAGCAGCCTGGGCTGCCAGGCAGAGGCCAGCGACGGATTTTAAAGACTTAACCAAAAAAAAGTCAAAGACCTCATTCATAATTTCTAGAAATTGATCGCGAGTTGATACAACATTTTTGAATTCTTGGTTTAAATAGAATGTTCCTGAAATTAATTTTACTGGTTCGTTTCCATCTGATTAATGTAGCTCCCAGGACATTCGAATCCTGCGTGTGGCTCGCTCATGTGGCCCGCCTCCCGCTTCCGCTGGCGGCTGCTGTCCTAGGGCCTCGGGGGGCCTGGAGCAGCAGGGCGGAGGCTGTGTGGGCCGGGCTGTGACCACCGGCAGCCATGTCACTGGTGCCTATGCCCCCACCCTGCCACTCGGCCCTCCCAGGCGGAGTCTGCGCCCACGACTCCTGGTCGCTGGCCTCCCGCTCTGCCAGGCGGGCACATTTTCCCTGCAGCCTCTGCCCGGTCCTCGTGCTGCTGGGTGGGGGTCACCTGCAGAAGGGGGCCCGGCCGGAACCCTCGCCAGGAGCCCCGCCTACCTGAGAAGGCTGAGAAGGAGAAGGTGGTCTCCGGGGGGCCGAGTCTGGTAAAGGCCACAACGCTGAACCTGGGCAGAGAAGCCGGGCCTTCTGCCGGGGAGGGCAGGCGAGGAGGGCAAAGCGCCACTCGGCCCCAGGCCACGAGCGACAGACGCGCACACAGTGACAGCCCCTCGCCTCTTTAGAGGCTGTGCGCCGAGCCCCTTGAAAGTTTGGAGCCAGCCACCCTCGGCTGCTCCCCACCCTGTACCGAGAGCAGGGAGCCCTGGAAATGGGCACCCAAATGTCCTGGGCACCACCTGCAGGCAGAAGCAGAACCCTTCCCCGCTCCCCTTCTGAAAAAGAGAACCATGTTAACAGACGGGTGTTCCCCTTTTCGCCTTGCCTACCAGGGAGCCCAGTCAAAATAACGCGATGGACCCTCACGGACCAGCCCATGCCCTCCCTTTGGAGTCAGCCCAGGCCATGGGTTGAAAAGGTGGAAACGCCCACAGAGAGGCTCCCCGCCCCCCTTCGGCCCTGGCTCTCACCGATACTGGGAGCCCGGCTTCAGCTGCCCGTTGCATATCTCCCGGGCCTGGCCACAGTCCTCCGTGCCCACGGGCACCGCCCAGGCTCGCGGCGCGGCCCAGGGCCCCGGGTGGAAGGGGCTGGGAAGCAGGGTGGCCAGGTAGGAGTCGTGTCCCCCGTAGTAGTGGTCGTGCCACGTGCGGTTGACGGCTTCGCGGGGAGGCCGAGCCACTGGGGGCGGAGCGGGGAGGGCACAGCCGGGTGGGTGTGGGGCGCGCGGTCCCCAGCAAGCTCCCGCCGCGCGCTTCGCGCCTCGGCCAGGGCCGCCAGCCCCGCCCGCCCCGGGCCAGCGCTCACGTGACGTGTTGGTGCTGGCGATGACACCGTACCACTGCACCTGTCCCTCGTCCTCACCAAACAGGCCCCGCGTGAGCACCACGCCCACCCGCGGCCCCGGCTCCAGCTGGGGGGCGGCGGCCAACTCTGGGGGGTGCCAGGCTGGGACGGGGAGGAGAGAGCGAGGTCCTGACCCGGCCCCTCCCCGCCGCCGGTCTCCGAGGGCAGGGCCGAGCCGGCATGTCCCAGGGCCTCGCCGTGCCCGGTGACCAGTGGCTGCCAGATATAACTCTATGAGTGGACAATCCTGGCCCGAAGCCAGGACGTGAGGCTCCAAACTAGCGTGGTACCCGGAGCGGGGCAGAGGAAGGGGCCGGCTTGGGGCTCGGGGGCGGGGAGCCCCGTGGGCAGCGGCGGGGAGGACCGGGGCGCCGAGGCCGTGGGGGCCTACCGTCCGCAGAGGTGGCACACAGCAGCGTGACCGTCTGGCTCCACAGCCCGTTGCTGCCCAGCACGCGGAGGCTGAGGCGGTACGGGGTGGCGGGCAGCAGGCCGGGCAGCAGCAGGGCCCCCCCGGACGTGCTGGCCTGGAAGACCCGCCGGGCGCTGCCCCCCGGCTCCAGCTGCTCCGCCAGCACCACGCAGGAGCCCACGGCCCCCGCGGGCACCGTCCAGGTCAGGCGCAGGCGGGCGGCCTCGGGCTGGCACTGCACGTCCTGCACGGGGCCGGGCTCTGCGGAGGGGAGTCCTGAGCTGTGGGCGTCAGTGCGCCCCAAGGCGGTGGCGTCGCGGTCAAGGGCTCAGAGTGAGCAGGTGCAGAGGGCTGGGCACTGGGGAACCCAGAAGAGGGCAGGAGCCCCCGGGGCCGCCGAGCCTCTGGAGGGCCGAGGGGAGCAGGGCGGGGTGGGGCAGGGCGCGGCCTCCAGGGAGGGCCGTGGCTCGGAGCAGGGTCGCGGCTCTGCTGGGGCTACCTCGCTGAGCATCTTCCTCCGCCCGAGAGCCACGTACCGACAGGCAGCACCACGGGGTGTGTGGACGCCCACAGGGGCCCCGCCCGGCACAGCACGGTCAGGGAGAGGTTGCGTCCAGGCGGGAGGTCCCTCAGGACCAGCTGGGCTTGGCCCAGAGCCAGGGGCTGCTCCTGAGAGAGATGTCCAGCCCCCGAGAGCTGGGCACAGCACACTGCCTGCCCCAGGGGGCCGCCGGCCCAGACCAGGCTGACCGTGGCGCTGCCTGCCTGCACGGACGCCAGCAGCTCCTGGGGCGCGAGCGGGGCTGTGGGGGGAAGGGAGCAGGTGGGCCCCGAGCGCGGCCACAGCTCCGACAACGTGCAGGGCCCGGGGTGGGCAGGCCGGGCCGCGAGGGCGGAGCCCGGCCTCTAGAGGCAGCCCTGGCCCCCGCTGACCCCCCGGCTGCCCCCTCTTCTGACCTCCCCACTGACCCCCCACTGACCCTCCGCTGTCCCCCCTCGCTGCCCCCCACTGTCCCCCTCACGCCCCCCACTATCCCCCTGCTGCCCCCCACTTCCCCCCCGTTGCCCCCCATGCCCCCCTCACGCCCCCACTCACAGGTCCAGCCGGAGGCGGGGGCGGCCGCCGCCTGGAGGGGCCCAGCCTGTGTCGCGACCACCACCGTGTACCCCGTGCCCGGGGTCAGAGCCGAGAAGCTAGTGCTGTCCACCTCCGCGCCCACGGTGCTGGCCGCTGCCCAGGCACCGGCCTGGTACAGCGTCACCTGGTAGCCATCCCGGCCCCCAGGAGCGTGGACCCAGGAGACTCGGAGCCAGGTGGGGCCTTCGCTGGTCACATTTACCAGCGGGGGTGCGATGGGGGCTGCAGGGAGAAAGGGGGTACTGGGGCTGAGCCGTGTGGCCCCCCAAATTCACGAGGAGGTCTTTAGATAGGACACTAAGGTGGAACGAGGTCATCGGTGGGGCCAGTGTCCTTGAGGAAACTCGGACACGGACAAGCGAAGACCAGGCCTAAAGGGCCGGGCCGGGGGACCCCGGTGTGGGGCGCGGGCCGCCCGCCGCCCGGGGGTCGGGGAGCCGCCGCGGCCAGCCCAGCTGCCTGCCCACAGGTGACAAAGAGCCGAGGGGGACGCACAGCCCCGCGGCCAGCGAGGAGGGCGGTGGCCCGGCACTCACGCGTCCAGGCGGAGGCGTTGGCACTGCGGCTCTGGTCTGGCCCCCGCAGGGTGACCAGCAGCAGCCGGAACTCGGCGCCCGGGGGCAGCGAGGCCCAGGAGAAGTTCCGAGCCTCGGGGGCCAGGGTGCCGGTGCTTTGCAGGCTCAGCGGCCTCAGGCGGTACAGCTGCAGCCGGAAGCCGTCCCTGCCCCCGGGTGGGGGCGTCCAGGAAGCCCTCAGGGCGGGAGACTGGCCGACGGGGCTCAGGCTCAAGTCGGAGGGAGGAGCAGGGACTGCAGGTGGGGAAAACCAATGGGAATGACCCGCCCACTCCCCGAGCTCCCGCACCCCCTCCTGCAGCCTCCCCAGGGCGACCGACCGGGGGTCCAGCCTGCCGCTAAGCCTCCTCCCCAGCCCCTCGGCTCTTGAGCTTACGACGCCCCTTCTTAGCCCCCAGGTGGCCCTTCTGCTTGTCCTAAAAGGTTAGGCAAACCCCGTAAAAGTCCTGATGCTCAGTGAGTTCACCCCACGAGAACGGCGCACGTGGCTCAGAAGCTCGCCGGGCACTCACGCGTCCACTCCACGGCCTGGGGCCCGGCCACCTGACGCAGGCCGGCCGCTGCGCTGAGCGTCAGCTCGTAGGGCGTGCCCGGGGACAGGTGACGGAAGGTGTGGCTGGAGACCCCCCGTCGGACGGCTGCAGTGAGGTTGGCGCCTCCCAGGAGGTCCCTGAGCATGAGGTGGAGCCAGGCGGCACCCGCAGAGCCATTCCAGGAGGCCTGCAGGGCGCTGGGGCCCAGGGCACGCAGCACCAGCCGACCCGGAGGCCCGGGGTCTGCGAGGGCAGGGGGCGAAGCCGGGCTGGAGCAGGGCCCTGGGGCAGGACCCTGGCCCCGGCCGGCAGCAGGCAGGGAGCCCAGCCACACTGGGACATGGTGGCCTGGAGGCTTGGACCGCCCCCGGCACCGCCACACTGGCTGCCCTCTGAGGCCTTGTGAAGCGCCTGCCTCACCTGTCCACTGGTGGACGCTGGTCTTCGCCTGGACGTGGCCAGCCCAGGTGGCAACTTCCAAAACATACTCGCTGCCGGCTAGGAGGCCGCTGAAGTTGTAGGACAGGGCGTCCGGGGGCATGGAGATGTTGTGAGCCAGCGTCTGCGACTCCAGGTGATACAGGAGGAGGCGGTGGCC
>JAQQSQ010002038.1:0-11489 GCA_028627145.1 Eidolon dupreanum
GGTGTAGTCAGAATCTTGGGCGGGAGCAATGGTCGAGGTGAAGGGAGAGATGAAGCTGGCAAAACAGTGAAATTGGACTGCAGGAGCCTAAACTCTCTTGAATTAGCTCAAGTGATGAGGTGGTGTACTGCAAGGGCTCAAGAAATCTCATGGAAATGGTGATCAGAAAGTAGAGTTTAGCCTCCAGATATGGAAACACAGACAGCAGTGGTTCTCAGCTCTAACTTTCTCCCTGGTGGCCCATGATCTCCAGCCACTGCTTCCCTCTGCAGGCTGTGTCCTCTCTTTCCCCATCTAGCCAACTCTGGCCCTGATTCAACCTACCCAGTAGGCCAAGGGTTCATCACTACAGCCTCTTCATTCTTGGTTCCAATCCAAGGAAGACAATTCTATTAGCTAGTGGACAATTCTATTAGCTAGTGGACTGGTTCCTCCAGATCAGTCATCTGCCTCTGGAATCATTAGCTGTGCTGGTGGGGGAAATGTCACATGGTAAAAACATGGCCTTCAACAGACAGTGTAGTGTATGTGGGGGAATTTAAAAAAGGGGTGTGGGCTGGGCAGGCCCTCCTATCATGTCTTTTTCCATTACTGGGGATCAGTGGGAACCATCACATGTTTTGAGAAGAACAGCACAATCAAAGCTGTGATTTTCAGGTTACTCTCCACCATGTGTAGGATAGACTGAAGATGAAGAGGAAGTTGCCCACACGGATCAAATGTCTACTATGTACTAGGCACTGTGCTAAATGATGTACACATATTACTTTATTTAGTTTTCATAAGAGACCATTGTACCTATGAGGAAACTGAGGCAAGGAAGCTTGGAGGTATGAAGTAACTTGCCCAAATTCACACAGCTATTAAGTGATACAATTGTCATTTGAACCTGAAATTTGTCCAGACTTAAAATCTATCACATTAAGGAGGAAATCAGCTAGGACAGCCTCTGAGGGTGTCTATCGGTGCCTTATGTCATCGATATGTCACACTGAATCTGTCATCTCCTAACTATTTTCTGTGCCTCTTCCTAGGTCTTGTATTTTGTTAATGCTGTCACCATCGACCCAGTCACCCAAGCCCAAATCTCTCTAAATCTCAGTTTCCTTCTCTGTGAAAGAGACAGCAACAATATGTCTCAAAGGTTGTTGTGAGACTTAAATGATATGATTCTCATGAAGTGCTCAGAATTGAGCTTGGAGCTTGGCGTGTGGTGTATGCGGAGCTGACAGACTGGATGTGGAAGACAACAGGAGTTGGAGATTTATTTGTCTAATGAAGGAGCTGGCAAACTCTTTCTGTAAAAAACCAGGTAGTAAATATTTTCAGCTCTGTGGGTTATATAGTCTCTGTTGCAACTATCTAAATTTACCATTGCAGGAAAAAAACAGCCATAGACAAGACATAAATGAATGGGCACAGATGTATTCCAAGAAAGCTTTTGTACAAAAACAAGTAGGGGGCCAATTTGGCCCTTGGACTGTAGTTTGCTGTTTCCTGGTCTTTATCCTAGCTCCTTCCATGAGTGTGAGGGCATGACTGTTCAGTTAATAGAATTTTCTCTATGATCTAACATGGTACACAGCACATAGTAGGTGCTCTATAAATACTTGTTAAAGGGATGATTAAATGAGAAATAGCAAGCAAGTAAGCAAGAACAAAAGAAAGGCTGAGAAGGCACAGAACTTTGGGGATCAACTGGGTATCAGTTGCAAGTTTCAATGTAAAAAATTAAAACTACGCTAGGGGTTTTAAGCAAAAGGAGATTTAATATGGGGAATTACAAACTTGTTGGAAGGGCTTGAAGAGAGAGCTCTATGCTGGACCTTGAGAATGACTCTCAGAATGTGGCAGAACTGACCTACCAGGAGAGCTGCCTCTTCAGCCACAATCAGGAAGGTGGAACTCAAGAAGCTGCCCTGGAGCTGTTGACCTCAAGAACACCATAGCTGCAATACAACAGTCAAAAAGGGGTCAGAAAGCCAGGAACAGCACACCATTGCTGCCTCCACCACATCTGCTAACATGTTGGGATGTGGAGTCAAGCAACTGCCACCCCCACAACTGACTCTTGATACCCAGGAAGCTGGAGATTGGACATCAGTGGTTCCATGACCTTGTTTTCCTACAGAAAACAGCCAAAACCTGCAAGAAATTGGCTTCGGTCTTACTTTCACCTTCCTAAATTTGTGCAAGTATGCCCAATTGGTATAGCCTAATTGACACTCATGATCCTAATGGTAAGGGAGTCTGGGAAATGTAGTTTTTAGTTTTCTTGACTCTGCAGCACCAGGAGGCATCTGAGAGAGATGTGGGAATGGATTCATACTATGTTTAGTCCAACCTGTACATTCTGGTGATCTATTGCTGCAAAATAAACTCTAGTGGCTTAAAACCACAGTCGTTTATTTGGCTCGGAAATTTTAAATTTGGGCAGAGCTAGGAGGGGGCAGCTTGTGTCTATTCCATAAGGAGTCTGGGGTGGTTGAACTAGTGGCTTAACATGGGCTCCGCCATGTGAGCAAGCCCACCCAGCCACCTGGGAGGCCAAGTGGAAAAGAACCAAAGTCCTCTCCAATATCACTAAGAGCCCTAGCTTCGCTCCTGGGCAGCAGCCAGCATAAACTTACCAGCTATGTATGTGAGACGGTGTGCAAGCAGTTCCTCCAGCCACACCTGAGCTGCCTCAGCTGATGCCGTGTGGAGCAAAGATGTTTCTGATGAGCCCTGCCCAAACTGGAGACTCATGAATAAAATAAATGACTATTTCTATTTCTGCCACTAAGTTTTGGGGTAGTTTGTCTTGCAGCAAGAGATCACCAGAACATGTCGGTTGTACTGAATACGAAGGAGGGAGGGGACCAGATGGGACAATTAACAAGCAATGAAGCAGCCAATCCCAAGGGTGGATAACGTTTGACCTAAGTAAAGGCCAAGTCCACCACCCCTTGAACCCCCAACATTCGGACTTAGCAGGTTTCTAACTCTGGTCTGTCTTGAAAACCCACCTGATGTGGTTTAGGCTATATCCGCCCAGTCAGCAGGCCAAATCTTGGGCTGGATACAAAGCCTTTTACTCTAATAAGTACTGCTGCCTGTGGGCTCTTTGTCTCTTCCAGAAACTGCCCATTGGCAATTTCTGACCACAGCTAAAAGATTTTAATTTTGAAATTGCAAATTGTCATAAAAAGTCAAGACTGATGTACTGTGGCTCGAAGCTTTTACGCAGGCTCCGGGATAGCTCAGGTGATTTTAGGAATGTCTCGTTCCGTCGTGCCATTTGTGTACCGCACAAGTCTAGAGGGCACCATTCACATCATCTCTTGGCATATTTATTACAATAATTTTCTGGTGATGACTGCAAAGTGTCTTGAGGTGGGGTAGTTTTTTCTAATTTGCAAAAAGGCAATTTATAGCTAGTGGCAGGGGGCATAGGGACAAAACTAATGTCTAATAAATCTTAGGCCAGTGGGCAGGGGTTGGTGGGAGCGAAGGAAGGAGTGGGGAGAAGCATTAGGAATAGGGAAGGCTTCTTTGCCCAACAAAATCGGCACCCAAGAGATGAGGTGTTGAGATTTGGGGGTTCAAGTTTCAGTCTCTCGGGGCCATCAGGGTTATAGAAAAAAGCAGGATAGGCCAACAAGGAGGAGCAGACAGAACCAACCACAGACCTGCCCTGAAAGGTCAAAATCTGAAGGCTGACTTTAATAAGTAAACAATGGTCCTTTGTGGGGAGATGGGGATGAAGAGAATGAGTGAATATCTAAATAAAAATTCTGTGGTTCTAGTGGGGGTGGGGCGCAGGGGTGAGGAGAAAAGGAAACTCAACAGTGATTGACATGGGAGTTCACTGCTGAAGTGAATGGTCTCTGAGACACCTATGGAATTCTGCTCCACCTCTGACCTCTCTGGTTCTAAAAAACCTACATTAGTCATGAACAAATATAATAATTCATAGCAATAGCATGGCTTCTTAATGTCAAGGTGGATTACATGATCCCTATTTATTTTGGATATTGTAGATTGTAAAATTTTTATAGTGGGAACAGTGTTCTTCATTTTGCATTTGATTCTCAAACAGAATCCCAGGCAAGCATAGCTTTTTGTTTTATCTATGTATTTTCCAAGGTCTCCTTTGGCTGCATGCATGTTGCTTTTGTTCTTGGCTTACTGCTTTAAGTATAGCTTTGCTACATTTCTATTTTCTCTATAATTCAAAATCAAGTACTTATTTGAATTAGAGCAGAGAATTACTGACTAGAATGAAGCATTGCTTTCCCCCCTCTCAAACATGGTGAGGTCATGGTTAGTGATAGCATTGACAGTGATGAATGCCTTTCACTTTGAGACCTCCAGGAACCCACAAACAAATATTTTCCAAAATTTGAAGGTGAGAAGAGTGGGTGAAGTGGCTCACAGAGGATTGTCTGATTATGGTCTGATTCTTCTTCCCCTTCCCAATTATCTCACATATTATGCTGTGGTGAACAGTACTGTAGTTGTTCATATTTTAAATCAAACTAAAGTCCACTGAAGTAGGAAAATTATTCATTTTACATAAATGATGTGGGCAAATTATTATTCAGTTTTTAACAGGGTTTTTCCATCACTTTGCTGTGCACAATCTAATATGGTTAATTTACCAGAAAGCATTGTTATTCATTCTCTAACTCTCTAGGCAACTGCTGCCACTTGCTCACCATTTTCTTGCTGCTCTCTGGGAATTGACAGACCTTCTGGCTCCATTTAGGGTAGTCTGGGTTCCCAAGTGACCTTCCAGAGGCCCCACCTCGCTCCCGGTATCTTCCAGGGCTCACTCCTTGGGAGGAGTCTAAAAATGAAAGAATTCACATACTTGGATGTAGTTCATAAGTGGCTTTACATGGATCCTTTGTAAACACACAGCAAAAAAAAAAAAAAAAAAGATTAAAATCTCTTGCTATTTAGTAATATTTCCCCATAGTATTACATGTACGTGTTTCATTAAAAAACACTATCTGATTATATCCATTTCATTCTCTCTTGCTTCCAATTAGCTACTCATTGATTATTACATAGAAAGCACTTGATAATTAACCAAAGGAAAAAATTCAAAACAAAGCAACCAGAATACCTCATAAATGCTAGTACATACCTTTTTTTCACGAGTTTACACATTGCATGATGATTGAAGCAAAATAGCCTAGTATATGGAAAGAGAGGAATAACAATGGGTTCATAAATGGGAGAAAAATCCTTACTAATCATTTTTAACAGAGTCGGCAAGGAGTTATTACAAGCCTCCTTCCCAACAATTCTTTTATTCTTATACTTGATAAGTATATTTCAAACTACATCCCAGCTGGGACACTGGAGCCAATAGTCTGCTTAAAACCTTACTCTCTGTCCTTTTATGGTATTATCTACCCTCCAGTTAGTATCCTACTAATCAGAATAAATGATGTACCTGTATACTGTGTGTGTGTGTGTGTGTGTGTGTGCACGAGAGAGAGAGAGAGAGAGAGAGAGAGAGAGAGAGAGAGAGAGAGAGAGAGAGAGAGAGATTTGTAGACACGGTTTTGGTTTTTCTTCATTTACATGCATTTTCTAAGCATCTTCTCTATTTAAAGCATGGGCCAGTCCCTAATGGGGGTAGGATAGTAGAAGGAAACACATCCCAAGGCAAAAAACACTGGGCCTACCATTAAGCAGTACATAATCTACTTGTCCTTTAAGACTGAGTTTAGGTATCACCTCCTCTAGGAAGCCTCCCCTGCACTCCCCGTTCTGGACTGGATGGTGCTCTTTTGCTGTCGCCTGTGCTTCCACCTAGCAGAGAACTTGCCGCAACCATTTCTATGGGTCTCCATTGTCACTGGACTGGTAATATTGATTGTCTCTTTGATTTTCTAGTGCTAAGCATAGGGTCTGACCCTTAATGAGTATTCAACAAATGTTTGGAGAATGAATGAATGTCCTTACACATATCCACAGTCATATCCACTGTCATTTCACTGCCTCGAACAGCCTTGGCAAAGGACTCCTCTTATCTCATTTCTGGTTTCTTCCTTCTCGTCCACCATCTCCATCATGTCTACTCCTGTTTGCTGTCATCTTGGACAAGCAGGCTGACCTGACCAAGACATGCACTTCCAGGTAGCTCTGGACAGTTTTCTTCTTTCCATCGTCAAACCCTCTTGTCTTTTGTCCCATTATCAGTCAGGGGGCACTTCTTTGCTGGGAATGAGATAAGAGAATTCGTATTAATAGGAGTTAATGTTACCACTTTCAACTACAGTATTTTCACATTTACAGTAATATTGCATGGACATCTTCATGCTGTGCTTCTCTAGCAGGGCACAGGAAGAGCCTGGTCCTGCAGAGGTGTGCAGGGGTACTATAAGCCATAGGCTGGTTAACAGTGTACAACCTGGAGGTCTGGGAAAATAATTTTATATAAAGACAAAGATATTTCCGGAGTAGAATATCAAGTTTTCATAAAATTACAAAGTTAGAATGAGACCTTGAAGGCTCCAGGTCTGAGAGTGTACAAGTTTATTCCCATTGGTGTTGGGATGAGTGCTGGGGAAAGGTTTGGGAAGCACTAAAAGTGTACACTTCACGCTATAGGCTGGGTCAAATCGTGTGATGAAGACTGGTGACCACACATTCACAACAGTCAGGGCTAGTGCCTCGGGCAGCTTGTAGCAAAGCAAGTTTCTTAGGTAAGTGTATCATTTGCAGGTCAACCAGGTCGATCTCACTGGGCAGCATCCTCCATCTAGCCATCCGTCCATTGAACACCTACCATCGGCTCATCACTGCTCTAGGTGCAGGGAGAATAAGTGAACGACTCAGGCAGTTTGTTCTCAAAGAGCTCATAGTCTGGCAAGGAAAGTGCATGAAAAGAAGAGCTATAGTATTAAACAAATTATTAAAAGAGTATTATTATTAGTAGTAAGTATTCTGGAAAGAAGCACAGTATTCTGGCTGTTGGGAGTGCAGTCGTTTGTCACCAATCACATTCTCCTTAGAAGAGTCCTTGCCACATTGGAAAACCACTTATTTTTATTTTCAGTCCCCAGAATTAATTTTTAGAATAAAGGTATATTCTCTTCACTAGCCATGGGATTTTGAATATTTTGCTTGTTCAGAAAGAATGAGGTACGATTTAGAAATTTATTATAAAAATTTTCTGGGAATATATAGGTATATAAAAATTATGAAGGTCCATTTGATATTTCAAAGATATTAAAGATACTAATTTTTCATTATTTTCTTCTCCATAGTCATAATCTACTTTGGGGAATTAAACATGTTACTCGTATCTGCTTTAGTAAATCTGTACCCCACAACATCATTTTTAGAATAAAAGTTTGTTTGAATTTCCTTCCCCCAAAATTATTTCCTCCCTCCCCCTCTCTCCTTCCCTCTCCTGTCTTCTCTTTCTTTTCTCCCCCTTTCCTTCCCTTCTTTTCTTCCTTCTAGAATATATTTTGAACAGTCTAATTGAATTCCAATAGTATAATACATAGTGGGAAGAAAACCAACAAGTGCATCAATGTTTATTAAAATATCTTTCAGGAACAAAGTGATCAAACACCATTTTATTCAAATACAACTTATTAGGAAATGCCTATTCTGTCAAGTGAGGTTCTCTTGTCCCGAGCCATGACACAAGTACAGATGCCATTCCTCGCGCAGTAGGTTTCAATGTAGTTCTCCTCTGCATACTGCTGAAAACCTTACCTTCTTTCAAGACTCATGAAAGAACCACTCCAATTAATACGGTGTACATTCTCAAGGTCCTGTCGGAAATTTCAGATAAAATTTTACAGCTCCAGTGCTACTAGAAAAATCCTCTGGTGCCAAGATTTAGCCACAAGAGGATTCCTGTCTTTCTCAAGGCAGATAAATACCCTCTGGCGCTTGTCAGGAAATCTTCAGAAGTGTGGTTGTTTTTGAGCAATTATGAATAACTTAACTTTTCTCATGGAACTGTCTGGTTCTCCATACACCTTTCTTTGCTATGATCAAGGCAGAGCCAAGTGAAGTGTTCACTTGCGTCTATGCCCTGATGCCCTACTATATGGAAGCCCCTGCAGTTAGTGTGGGCTCTCTGGTCTCCCCGGCCCCTCAGTGCACCCTGAATGGAGTGGCCTCAGAGGACCCCGTGAGGAGAGTGTGAGCCCAGTCAGCATGGGTGAACAGAAATCATTTTGTCACATTTACAATGTCTGAGATTTGTCAAACTGTCCTCTCCAGTAGGTTTATTATTTGACATTAAGAAAATAAAAAAAGTTTATTAGGAAGTCTCCCTATGCAGCACAACAATGCTGAATGCCAACTCTCCTAAGGGAACAGAGCAAGTACTTATTCACTACGAGGTTACCAAGGACAAAAAATATTTCACCATCATTTGCTGCTGAGATACCTTCAAGATACCTTACTTTCTTAACAAGAGAACTTTCTGGTCAGAGAATTCAGCTTATCGCAAGCTTCTACAGTGTGTGAGGGAGAGAGAGGCTTCTTGGGAGGTGCTGGGCCCCACTGGAGGGGCTGTTCCCTTTGTCTGGATTGGAACAGCTCTTGGTAGCATATTAGCTTCTTGGAAGAAAAAGCCCGAAACTTTGCTGATCTGATTTCTTTATATTTATGGCTATGCTTTTACTATTATTCTGCAACCCCACTCTGAGTGTTTCAGAACAGTCCCAGCATGCTGTATTTAGGGAGAGTGCCCTTCAGTTAACCTAAGTCCTTAGTTTTGCTTCACAGCAGAGAATCCACGATGAACTCAATGGATGAATTAAAGGCTATAATTTGAAGAGACTGTTTTTTTCTTAAAGAATCTCTGTTTAAAACAGGTTGTTACTACTTTCTCAGGTTTTTAAAAATGACCCAGTCATAAGTATAAACAAAAATCCTCCAGGGAATGTTTGCAAATTATCCATCCTAGTGGGATGTAAAGATTAAAAACAAAGTTATCTTTACAAATACCTAGAATGTGTTAATAACTTGTCCAGTAATGTGATAATAATTGTATGTTTTAAGATTTTTGAAATTTTATCAATTTCGAATTGTACTACTTGTACCAAAAATAATACCATAAAGACTTGGTTAACCAGAAAATCCCTTTGTTTCATCTTTTTTTTTTTTAATGTTGGAAATTCTCTCTAAATACAACGGTTATTTCAGCAAGAAAACCGTCCTCCTTCCATGATTCCACATGACACCAGTGACCTTAGAATCACAGGATCTTAGATCTGTAGGAATCTTATCCAGCTCCCTCATTTCTACAGACGGGCCTTGAAAACGAGAGGTGTCAGATGGCTGACGTTCGAGGTCACGCAGCTGAAAAAGTGCAGAACCAGGCCTGGACAGTTAGCCAGGACTACCCACTGCCCCTTCCACCAGCTTGTTTCCCAGCATAGCAACTTCATTACGGAGCTGGAGGGACGTTGGGAAATGTATATAGTGACTCCAGGACAAGAAACATTCTCTTTGTAATTGTCTCTGTCTCCTACAGGTGGGACACAGAAAATTCCAGTTAGAGAAAATGTCTGACAAATTAAAATGTTAAGGTATGCCTAGTCTGGCTTTAGCAGTTCTCTGAATTAACGAGACAATGGCCCAGACTTTCTGGGGAGGAAAAAAAAAACCAAACCACTCCAGGTGTCCTGAATGTTTCTGTCATTTGGAAATCATTGCACAATGGGTAAATTCACCAGGTGACTCCTTACCACCTGGTGTGGAACAGATATGTCACTATTGGAGTACTTTCAATGATTTAAACAAATGAACAAAAAAAAAATTCAAATGTAAAACGCTCTCTTTTTAATTACTAAATTAAGAAAGTTAAACAGTTTAAAAATGTAAACTCACAAATAAATCATAACAAAAAAGGAATTAAGACTTCAGAGTTGCTACTCAGTATTAAAAACTCAATAGAAATAGGCTTTTAGATTTGTTGTTGTTAAACATGTAATCCAAGGTTGGTACAAACAGCAACTAAAAATGTAATACTTTTTTTTTCTTTTGTGCATCCCCATGAAATGTAAAGTAGTGCATAGTTATTCCACTGGAGAACTCTTGGACATATAGAAAGTCATTTCATTAGCAGTACAGGACATTTAAAACACTTATTTTACAATGGGAAATGTACAACCCCCACCCTCACCTTCCCTATAGTTTTAGTCGCATGAGAAAGTTTAGCAGGTTGCCATGACTACAATGCTATGGGTTTTAGAACATTTAAACATGGTTACAAGATTTATTAAATAAAAAAGTTTGAAACATTTCAGCATTCATATTTTTGTACAAGAAGTTTGTGTGTTATCCATCTTCCAGTTCCCCTGGTAGTAATTGGCTGTTTGCTTGCTTAAATATGCTCACTTTTAAGTTTCAAGAACAAACCGCAGTAAGTCAAAACAAATACTGGAAACAGAACTTGCAAATTCAGCTCGGGAGCTGAAAAGAGTCAAGTCACAGCCATCTACAGGTACAGTCATGAACCAAAAGAGTACAATCCAAATTTTAAAAAATCATGCTTTGCAAAAGCCAAAAATGAGGCCACTGGTTTTCAGAATAACACCAGTGCTTTTTATGCTGATTTTGCAGTAAAATCCTCACCCTGGGTCCTGAAGCTTTGTGGCCCAGGTTGGCCATGGTCTCCATGTTAGCATCCACATGGTGTATGTACAGGGACAAATATATTATATGTATGCATATTTATATATAAAAAAAAAACAACGAAACAAAACAAAACACCTGTCCTGATTGGTTTTTGTTAAAACATGAAAAAAAATTTTATTGTTTTAGACAAAGAGGCCACTTTTGGAAAATAATACTTTTTTTTAGTTGAATCAGGTGAAGACAGAGTTAAAATCACATAGGATTTGCATTTTAAAAAAAGGAAAGCACTAGGATTGTTGGCACTGGAATAACTATTTACACTGAACGGAGGTTTGGCCTTTTACATAACATCGATACAATGCATTTTCCAAAGTCTGAGAAATAACAAGGTTCTGTCTCGTATGCTTCACAAAGGAGGTTTGGATTTGGGGACAAGTGTCATTAATGAGGGCCATGGAAGTTCATCAGCTTCAGAGTCACATGCAATCTGATCCTGGACGGTTCTCGCTGCTGCTCTGGGGCAGCTGGCTACAGAATTGAAAGCTAATGGGGAGGGGGCGGAGGCCTCTCGGACAAGGCCTCTCTCTGCTGGCCCAGGCCTTACAGGTTTTCACCAGGTTGATATTGGGGCTCCGTTGCTGTGAAGTAGTCTTCCAGGAAGCCCTGCAAGTATTCGAAGGTGGGCCGTTCTTCTGGGTCCTTTTTCCAGCAATGGATCATGAGCTCGTGTAGAGAGATGGGGCAGTCCTGCGGACAGGGCATCCTGTAGCCGCGCTCCACCTGCTCCAGCACCTCCCGATTGTTCATGCCTGTGAAGACAGGGGCGGTGAGAGTGGGCATCTTTCGGCTGCCAGGCCCTTTCTTCTACTTTGAGCTAC
>JAQQSQ010002039.1:0-11484 GCA_028627145.1 Eidolon dupreanum
AGTGTTCACATTATATAAATATATATGCATTATGTATGTGTGTGTGTGTGACTCTACAGCTTTCTTTTTTCAAATAAAATAAAAAATACCATTTCTATGAAAATAAAATACAATTTCAATATAAATACAAGTGGTGTGTATACTTTATGTATAATTTTCCATCTTGTATTTTGAGGTAATAAAGTGAGAAAACACACTTGCCCAATTTTTGCTTTTACCATCTAGCCTAAATCCCTATAATAGTTAATATATATTTATTTGAATATCTGAGATGTTTAATCAGGTCCAAATTATAATAATTTGTAATTTGTTTTCAAGGAATAATTTAATTATCTTAGACAATCTAATCAAACTTTGGATTTAACTCTGCATAAATATTTCATTCACCATTTTAGTAATTTTAGAATTCTTAGAAGAAAAATTGTGTTATAGAGTAAAATAAGTTTGTTGCAAAACAGGATCAATCTATTCTCTTTACTATTGTATCATTGTATTAGTTCCCTATTGCTGCTATAACAAATTACCAAAAATTTCATGTCTGACTCAGTTATAAGAAGCCCTGTCCTTACACTGAGTCTAACCAGATAATCCAGGACAATCTTTCACCTAAAAATCCTTTATCACATTTGCAATGTCTTTTTGCCACGTAAAATAACATATTCACAGGGCATGCGGAGGAGCTCATTGCTCTGCTGATCACAATTATACTATATACTCTTGAACTTCCCCCATCCCAAACCCATTGTTCCTTACATATCTCCTATTACAGAAGGCAGAAAAGCCAAATACCCTCTTGCCTCATCTTTCCGTATAGAGGTACATTTAGGGGTGATAGCGTGACCCACCTCTGGGCAATACAGAGTACATAAGAACTGGCATTAAGAAAGATGAGATTCTCCTGATAAGACAAAAGGAAGTAAAGCAAAGGTCTACCCTCATTGGCCCCTGCATCCCGCCTTTCAATCTCCCATGAGGGCAGAACACTCACAGTGATGTAAGCATGCTTTGAACTCTGGGAAAGTTAAGAAACTCAGAGACCCCATTGAGTATGACTGATGTTGGCAACCACATATCTCTGAATCTAGTATTATGTGAAATAGATCCTTCATTTTCAGCTTAAATATTTTTTGTTGTTGTCACTGAGCCCTTCCCCCACCCCTCTACCTATATATTTTTTACTACTTAAGTTTTACTTTTCTAGTAAGCACGATTGTTATTCACAGTGGGAAAGGATGGCAGATAACGAAGTTAAGAATATTTAATTCCAAATGTAGGTGATAATAGAATACATTTATTGTGACTCATCCCTACAGGAAAGAGACAAATGTTGGAAAATGCCATATCAGTTTCAGACAAGAAGGCTGAGAATTTATCTTGTTATACCATTTATGACATATTGAAAATTGTAACCTTCATTTTTCTAAATTGTACGTTATAAATTCAACGAGCTAATCTATCACCATAGAATTGTTACGGAACTCATAGGTGTCACTCAAAGTTAAACATGTTTTAAATCGTTACAATTTTCTCTACACACTTTAAAGTGAAACACACTTTCATATGCAAAGGGATTAACAAATTTCAGCATTATGTGCTTTTAAATCTAATACCGAATTCTTTAATATTCTTCCTACTGAGAGTGAAAGGCTTATTAGTGCCTCATTGATAAAATACGGCATAAATGATGCTACATGTCATGAAAGCCCAGGCAGCTTCTGACACAATCTCATGGAATGCTCCCCCTTAGGAATGTCCTCAATTTGCTACCTGTCAGAATACAGTTATCCCCAAAGCACAAGTGTGGGCACCTTTAGGTGTTACAGCGGGACATGGATACAAATACAAACATATGAATGCTAGAAGCAAGATAGAAATGGATTCACCAGCTCCAATTGTTCCCGCCCCCATATTTACATCTTCCCAGTTGAAGTCCTGAACATCATGGAGTTCAGACAAGCCATTCTTGTTATGTTCTTTTTGAATTCCTGTCGGAATCTGTGAACATATTAAAATTATTTCTATTTTATTCTATTAAGTTGTGGGGTGGTTGCTTTAAATTGATATATAACTAAAACATATCTATTCTAAGAAAATATTAAATGGAGACATCTTTACAGGAGTGAAGCTTTAAATGGCTTTTTAAATTTTGAAATAAATTATTTTAATTAAAAAATGTAGCATGACGACCAAAAAATAATAATAATTGCCTTGATTTCTTCCTATTGCTCAGTGCCTCTGTGCTTTCACTGTTGTTTATAGGTTGACTTAGATTTTTTTTCAAATAAGTATGATATTTTATTCATTTTTGCATTTCCATAATCTAGCATGTTCTTGTGCACAAAACACATCCACAGTTTGTGAGTGAGGATAACATATATGTAGAAATTTTAAGAATTTTGATGAAGATTGTGTACATGTGTACACACACATGTATGTGCGCATGTGCTCTTCTGCAGAATTCCACTTAAAAGAAGCCCCATATATATTTTATCCTCACCCAAAAACCATGAATTTCATTTGAAATTGTGGCCAGCACCCCAGATGTCTTATATTTAACTCAGACAGTTCTGTTGTCCTTCAATAGAACAGCTTAGTGTAACACAAAGAGTAAATAAATTACAGGGTCACTCTTAGGATAGGTCACCTCTCCATCTTAGTGGCAGTAAGATGATTACTTGCCCAGTCAATGAAGAGCAGCAGCTGATCAAGACCAAGCATCAGAGAGAGTTTTCAGACTCATTCCAGCTGGCAAAATGAAAATCTATATTGGGACCCCTGGGACATGAAGAGAGAACAAAATTGCTTTGAGCCACTGCAGTGGTTGATAAATAGTGCACTAAGAGAAAAACATTAGTCTCTTTACCTACCTGCCCAAATCTAGCTAAATTCAAAGAAAATATGTACCTCTCTGGTATGCAATTGAGTACTTAATTTATTTCCTCTCACCAGCACAAATACTCTTGTGTTCATAATTCATTGTATACATTCAAAGGGATAAAATAATGTGATTTTCCAATGTTAGGTATGGATAGCTTTGCAAAAAAGTTACATGTAAAACAAAACATAACCCCAAGAAGAAAATATATTATAATTAATTTTTTAAAAATAAGTTGCATGTAAAATAAATATTTTTGAGATGATAAAGAATAATGTTTTATCTTTTCAGGATTTTCAGAGGTATGAGATTCAAAAAAAAAATAATCAGAGAAAGATCCATAGTTATATTCAATCTAGGATTTTTTTACATATGCAATAAATGCATTAATTAATCATTCAATGCAATTGGTCAAATAAGTTGAAATCAGTCAGAAACAGTCAAATCAATCTAAATATTGAACACATTTAGATGTTTTTAGAGGGATAATTCAACTATGTAGTCATTCCGTCTCTGATTATTATTTTTAATATAAATTTTGGCAAAAATAATATAAATATAAAATAACAGTTAAGATTATTTACTTATCTGCATGTAAGTTTAAAAAATAGAAATGGCAAAAAATACTATTTTATCTTTCTATTCAATACTCCCATTACCTAATTTGGGGAAAAATAAATGTACAATAAATGATTAATGATTAAATAAAAAAGACATTGTTACTGCTGATTAAAATTCTTAATATAAATATTTTGCAAAATCCTCCATGTTTTATTGTTTAGAGCTAGAAAGCATAATTTATATATTAATGAAATACATTAAGAGAAAGATTATTCCTCTAAAATAATTTTTGTTTCAAAATTAGAAGAAATGATTTAAAAAAAAATAAAATTGATATTTAATACCAAAAGTCTCCCCTCTAAGAGTTTTTTATTTTTTAAAAAAAGCTATCTTTATGTATATGAAACCAACAAAAAGCATAAGAGATTAAGCTACCTATCTACCTGTCTGCAGTCCTGTCTTATATAATTAATTGAACAATTACTTGAACAGAGTCCTTTTGACTCTTAGGTAATTGTTTCCCTTTTTTTTTTTTTTAATTCAGCACTTACCTCTAATTAATATCCTTGGTTTGGCTACTTGATTACATTATATTAAATCTTAGCTGAGGGTTAAATATTTGATACATACTCTTAAATGCCCTATATCTTCCCATGGCTTAAACTATAGTAAATATTATAAATAATCCTTAGCCCTAGTTATTATTTAAGTGATTTTTTTCTGTTCATCTTGCCCTTGGTTTCCCATGCTTCTCATTAACGCAGTTAAGATAGTTGAGATGACTCAAATACTTTTCTAGGATGCCTTTTCTTATGTTTACTCCCAAAGAACTTAAAAGATAATACAAAGTATAGGGTGCAGTAGAAGGATGCTGTAGTTTTTTCTTAAAATTTGCTAGTCTTGGCATCCTCCATGAAGTGAGATGTCTGACAAATCACAGGGATAAAGAGTTGTGCATTTTCTACATATTTTACAAATGGGTATGTTACAAATCATTAAATTATTATCTACTAGGCAAGACAATTGTTCTGCTACTCAACTAGCCATATAAGTAAGTTCTAATGTTTTGGCGTACTCTTCTTCGAAATACCACTGATAAATAAAGAGAGTTGAATTCATATATCTGGAGCTTAGGGGAGGAAGGTGGGGTGGTCAAAGTGAGGTTTATAAGTTTGTGAAGTTTCTTTTTGTAGATATTAATTGAGACTATAGATGAAAATGAGATAACTTATGGAATAATATAAATACACATACACACTCACATACACACATACAGAGTGATAATATAAAAAAACCTAAGAAGAAATTTTTTGAATCTCAGTATTTTATGGGCAAAAAAAAAGGAACATTCGAAGAGACAGCCTCTAAATGAAAAGATTGAAAGAGGGTCTTGTCAAAAATGCCAATTGAAAATGACATTTCAGGAAGTATGTACTGAATAGCCAAAAAAAAAAAAAAGAGAGAGAAAGAAAAGGTGAAGGCTATTTATTTGTGTTTTACTGATAATATTTAGTAATCTACATTTTCTTAGGAAGCAAATATCTTAGTGAAATATTGGCAAGCCCCCACTTATGTTTCAGTATGTCAACAAGGAAAGATGTTAAAAAGCATAACTTCTAAGAATTCTGATTAAAGAATAACCACTGATGGTCATAATCATATTAAGGTTTTACTTTGAAATCAAGTAGATAGTTAAAAGAATTTGTCATGTCTAAGAAAAGCAAAACTTGAGTCTGATTGAATCCACTGGAGAACATAAAATAACTTCCAAGTATGCATTCACAAGAGCTATGTTTCTGAAGTAGAGTTAATCATTTATCAAAGCAACAGAGAATGATCAAAAAACTTAAACAGATGAATCACAATCTTTCCATAAGCATTATTGAGTGTTTATAATTCACTTATTAATTAAGACAAAAAAGGCTTGCTATAGCTTAACACGACCTCAAAAATGCCAATGTCTCCTAGAGCAATGTAGTTGACTTTAGTTAAGTTCACAAGTAATTTCTGGACATAACAGGAAAAAAAAAGTAAAATTAAGAGTAATTTTTTTAAAGATCGACAAATTGATCTTTAGCAAACCCTTAGCCAGATTAAGAAAAAAAAAAGACTGAACTGAAGTAAAAAATGATTCAATACCCTTTCATGATTAAAAACACTTCACAAACTGAATATAGAGATAATGTACCTCGATATAATACAGGCCATGTATGACAAACCCACAGCTTTCATCAAACTCAATGGTAAAACACTAAAATGTTTCTCCTCAAGGATCAGAAACAATACAAGGATGACTGCTAGTTCTAATTTTATTCAACTTAGTATTGAAAATCCTAGTCAGAGCAATTAGGTAAGAAGAAGAAATAAAAGGCATCCAAAATAGAAAGAAATAAAATTTCTTTGTTCACAGATGATATGATCTTCTATGTAGAAAACACTAGAGATCATACACATACATACACACACATAAATTTATAGAACTTATAAATGAATTCAGCAAAGTTGCAGGATACCAAATCAACACAAAACAGTTTCATTTCTGTACATTAACAATAAACTCTCAAAAAAGAAATTAAAAGAGAAATTCCATATACAATAACATTCAAAGAAATCATACTTAGAAATAAATCTAATTGAAGAGATGAAAGACATCCATGCTGAAAACTGGAAAACATGGCTAAAAGAAATTAAAAAAGAAATTAAGGAAATAAATGGAAAGACATCCTACGTTTATTGACTAGAAGATTTAATATTATTAAGATGTTAACACTACCCAGTGTAATCATCATCAAAATCTCAATGTTTTTTTTTTTTGCTGAAATTAAAAAAGAAAAAATCTTAAAATATATACAGAATCTCAGTGAACCCTAACATATCAAAAACAATTTTCAAAGAGAAGAACAAAGCTGGGGAACTCACATGTCCTTGTTTCACAACATATTACAAAACTGAAGTTATTAAAACAGTTTTGGTACTGATGTGAAGAAAGATATATAAATGAAGGGAAAAAGATAAGTAGTCCAAAAATAAATCCTCACATATATGTTCAAATGATCTTCAGTGACAGTATCAAGGCTGTTCAATGCGGAAAGGACAGTGTCTTAAACTAATGGTGTATATCCACACGAGAAATAGTAAAGATGGACTCTTATTTTACAGAAAATAATAAAGTTAACTCAAAATGGATTAAAGACATCTATATTAAGGGGATTACATCAAAGTTAAATACTTTTGTGTATCAAGGGACAACAACAAAATAGTAAAAACTCACCTACGAAATGAAAAAAAATATTCGCACATCGTATATCTCTAAGGTATTAATATCCATAATATATGATGAACTCCTATAACTAGATACCAAAAAATAATAATAATAACCTGATTAAAAAAAAAAAAACAGGAAAAGGACTTGAATAGTTATTTCTCCAAAGATAATATATGAAAGGTCAACAAATACATGAAAAGATGCTCAACATCACTAATCATCTGGAAAATATCTAATCACGATGATATATTACCTCATATCTGTTAGGATGGCTTTTATCAAAATTTTTTTTTTTTTTCTGGAGGAGCATGAAGTTAGAACCCATGTACACTGCTGGTAGAGCTGTAAAATGGTTCAACCACAATAGAAAACATAAAACAGTTCCTCATAAAATTAAAAATAGAACTACTATAATGTCCAGCAATCTCACTTCTGTATCCAAAAGAATTGAAAGCAGGGTCTCAAAGAGATAGTTACACACCCATGTTCTTAGGAACATTATTCATACTAGCCAGGAGGCAGAAGCAACCTAATTGTCCATCGACAGAGAAGTGGATAAACAAATGTGGTATATATATATATACACAATGAAATATTATGCTGTGTTAAAAAGAAAGGAAATCCTATCACATACTACACCATGATGAACCTTTAGGACAGTATTCTAAATGAAATAAGCCAGTCATTAAAGATCAAATACTGTGTTATTTTACTTATATCAAAAAAAGTAGTCAAATTTGTAGATACCGAAATGAAATAGTGGTTACCAAAGGGTAAGGTGAGGAGAGGGGAAAAAGGGTTCTATTGTTTAAAGTGTATAGAATTTCAGTTTTGCAAGATGAAAAGGTTCTGGAGATCTATTTCACAACAACATAATTATATTTAATACTAATGAACTCTACACTGAAAAATGGTTAAAATAGTAATCGTGGTGATGTTTTTCTAACACAATAAAAATAGATAAATTAATTTAAAAAGGTATGGGATTCTCTCACTGGGAAATAATGCAATTAGGTCTAGGATTATGTACATGGAAAGAAGGGGTCTCCATCTTCCTCTCCTGCTTAAGTTACCCTAGAACATTGAATTTTATTTCAATTAACTCTATATTTCTAAATAACTTTGGAACATACTATGGGAAAAATACTCCCAACATTACTTTTTAAAAATAATTGTACCATGTTATATCCAGCAGTGTCTGAAATGTAAATGGATATTAATTAAACCGTCATGAAAACTGTTTCTCACACTAAGCAAAGTCTCTGCCTGTGGTAGTCAACCTCTAAGAGGCCTCTCAATGGTTCCAGCATTCCTCTAGCCATGCCCTTGTGTAGTCTCTTCTCCAATTCAAACTGTAGTGGGCTTTGTCTCTGGGGTTAATAGAATACAGCAAGAGTGATGGTATGTTCCTTCTGAAATTAGATTATAAAAGTAAGATATTTGCCAACAACCACATGTGTGACTTTGAAAGCAGATTCTCAATCCCAGTCAAATCTTCAGATGACTACAGCCCTGGGTGTATTTGTGGTTTCAAATTGCTACATTTTGGGGTAATTTGTTATGCAGCAATGGATAACTAATTTTGATTTTAATCATTTCCAGAACTAGGGTTGCTGCTATAACAACAATCCTAAAATGTGGAAGAAGCTATGGGACCAGGCAATGGTCTTTGAGGATAATGTTTGTGAAAGCCTAAAACATTTGAAAGAAACAGTCAATAAAAGCTTTATGATTGATTATAAGGTCATAAGTGAAGGTTTACAGAAAAATGATGAAAATGTTACTGGAAACTGGAGGAAAGGGATTCCTTGTTATATAGTTCCAGAAAGTTTAGCGACAAGGTCACTTGGAATTTTGTGGAAAGTAGTAAAGATACCTAATGAATTAGGTGATGTAGCAAAGGAAATTCTAGTTAGAATTCTCCTCGACTTGCAAGAAGAGAGATAAGATAAAAAAGAAAAAAATCTATTAAAATGGAGAAAGAACTTGCTCATTTAGAATATTCCAAATGCCTCTAGATAGTAAATGATGCTAAAATTAAAAACTGTCTTTTGATCTAATTCAAAGCATTTTCAGAAAAGTATTTTTAAAGGTGAAACAGTAATAAATTCTTTTATAATTGTCTCACACAAATCAAAACTGGTGAGTGAGATACTGTTCAGTCAGATGAAAGGTGTCTAATGATTCTGAAAGTACACCTTTATAACATCAGGATTATTTATAACATAAATAATGATATTATTAAACATCAGGATTTCTAAGTTTAGGATCACTGTTATTGAGTGGTCTCCACACAAAATGGTATGGAAGGGTTAAATCAAAGAGACTCTTTAGCATGATGGGGTGAACACAAAACAGATTTACAGGACAAAATTCTAAGAAAATTATATTAGCAGAAACACTGACAGATTGGACTGAAAGAGGCAGAAAAGTAGATAATGTGTATAACGACCTTTGGAACCCCAAATTCTACAAGTGGGAAACAGGCTGAGAAGATGTGAATGTGTTCCAACTTTTATGAAAAAAGACAGATGACTCAGAGAAACAATCAAGAGCTCAGAGTGTAAAACCAGAATTCATGAAATATAATTAGCTGGCTTAGACACCTAATCAAAGAATCTCCATCATTCGCCCAACTCAGTTTCAGTATTATTATGAAATAGGGACTTCTGTGTGCCTTCTGTTTTTCTTCTTTTTTCTGAAGAGTGCTTATAGCAGGCATCTTATGCCTTTTCCAGCTTTATATGAAGAGAAGAGATACCAACTTTCCTCTTTATTGATCTGCAGATAAGGAGAACCTGTATTTAAGAAGTTACACTTAAGCTATGATAACTAAGAAGCTTTAATCATATCTGGACCTGATTTAAGTGATGAGAGTATAGATTTTGAGCTCATGTGGTAATGGGATGAGATGTAGAATTTCTGGGCACTTTGAGAATGAATGAGTATATTTCGTATGTGGGAAGAATATTAAGCATTTGGCCCAGATGGAGAATAATAGTAGCTGGCCTTTAAGATTGTCTCTGATCATCCCTGGCTTCTGGTATTCAGACATTCATCTGATGATCCTTGTGCCACTTTAGAGCTAAGTCTCAAGAGAGACTTAAACCAGAGCCACCAAATAAGTCACTCTTGGATTCCTGTCCTTTTAAGATTATGTTACATAATAAATGTTTGCTATTTAAGCTGCTGTTTCAGAGTAATTTATTATGAAGCAATAAAAAATAGACAACTCCTCTTTCTAATTTCCCTCTGTTTCCCAGTTGAAGTTTGGCTTAACTCTGATGTCCTCGTATATCTTTAGTTGCAGTTATAAAAAAGGAGTTTAATGAAAACAATACAATTCTAGAAATATAAAATCCTCCCAAATATAAAGTATAACAATATAGAACTCTTCTCTTTGTCAAAATTGCATTTCTTGAAATAAAATGAAGTCTTGCGAATAAGTTAAAAGTCCATTTAATAAAAACTTTTTTTCTGTTTCCTAAAGAAAAACAAAAGTAGCAAAGAATGAAAACTTCCCTTGGTTTCAGATATATTACAAAAAAAATCTTCCCCATTTCTAATTCTGCTCTGGAACTCATGAATTTCATTCAAACTTAATGTAGTACAACTCAAATCTTTCCTATGTCCTATATGTTGGTAGGATAAACAAGAATATCAGAGACAAGCCAGTAGTCATAACATTTAGAAAGAACAAACAAATCCCAGAACCTCCACAGTAGCTTGAAAACAAAGCAACAATGCCCTTAATCAATTGAATTTCACAAAATGAAGCAGTACCCCTGGAATGTTATACATGTTATAACCTAGATTCACATTTCTTTTGCTCGTCATTCACTAGAGCATACAAACAATATTAGTCAAAAAAAAAAAAAAATGGAAAGGCTAATAAAAAACAACACAAAGCAAAAAAACAAACAAACAAACAAAAAACAACTCTTCAAAAAGAAACATAAGATCAAACCACTTTGTTTCAACCTTTTGAGGAGATCGACCAATCTGTCTATTGTTTTCTTGACTTGTGCTTTTGAAATTCCTCAGGCAAAGTCTTTTACAAAGTAAATAAGATAACCTCAACTGATTAGGGTAACTCTGGGTGTTCTAATCAAACCCAAGTTTCAGTGAATTGATGCAATAGGAAATTATTTCTCATCAGATTATAGTGCAGTATGGTGGTCTTTAATTCATAGATGACTTTTTCACACATAGTGATGAAGGAATCAAGGCTTCTTCATTATTCTTCATTATACCTCGTAGCTCCACCACTGCATGAAACTTCAGAATCTCAGGCAGAAAGTAAAGTGGTGTAGAAGGACAACTTGCTTTTTATCTGTCTTGGTACCAAGGGTTACACTTCTTTGTTTTCACATGACCCCTTCTAGATGCCATCAAAGGCTGGTGAAATAGTCTCTACTCCCTTGCAGGAAAACTTTTTCTCAATGACAGTGCCTGACTGCAGAAAAGGAAATAATAATGTTAGTGAATATTGGCCATCTCAGCTTCTCCGTACTTCTCATATAATAGCACATGGTGGCATTTATTGAACACTTAAGTTGTAGCAGATGTTATTTGTCATAGATATTAACTAAATTAATCTTTAAGACAACCATATTGAGTTCATTATTACCTTTCCTTATATTACATATTTGAATAAACTAAATCGAGAAATTAACTTGTACAAGGCCCCCTTCTAATGGATAGAAAACATGGGAACTGAAATCTTGCCTTGTTCTAAAGGAAAAGTCTCTCTGGATGTGCATTATATATAATTAAAACTTGG
>JAQQSQ010002040.1:0-11483 GCA_028627145.1 Eidolon dupreanum
CCCTCCGGCTTCTCAGGGGCCTGTCTCTCCGCCGCCCCAGCACCTGGCCCCACCCACTGTACCACCCCCCGGACCTGGATTCGAGGTGTGCGTTACCCCCAACTTCAGCCCCTGCCCCTCCTTCTTGTCTGGGGCTCCCTGCAGGGCGGCCCCAGCGTCATCAACTGCCCTCAGCCCCACTGTGTGGCCTTCGGGTGGGTAGAATGTCATGTCAGGCTGTGGAAGGGGCCCTGACCCCCCGCCTCCCCCGCCTCCCTCAGGCGGGGCTCAGCTGTGGGTGAGGAGGCGCTCCGGGGAGGGGCCCCCGCCTTGTGGGGGACCCCCGACTTGCCCCCGTGGGGCTCACCGGCTGCGGGACTCAGAGCCCTGGGTGCAGGCCGGCTTGTCCGCCCCAATCCCAGGTGGGGGGTCCCGAAGCGTCCGTGTCCTGGCCCCGGGGCTGTGTCCCATTTCAGCCTCTGGGCCTGAATCCACTTATGTCACTGGCCACAGAGCCTGCTGAGAGCTACGACCCTCGTGCCCCCCACCCAGGGCTGAGCAGACGTCCCCGCCCCCCGCCTCCGTGGCTGCCGACCTCCAGCGAATGTTGAGTGAACAGCAAACAGATAAGGCGGCTCGGGTGCGTGCTCCGCCAGCCGCGGGCTTATCTGGGCTGCCTCCGCGTCCGCGGTTGGCAGGTGTTTGCTCTGCGCTGGTGGCTGTGAGGGGGTCAGGGGGGAGGGGGGGACCTTGCCTCCGTCTGTGACCCCGGATGCTGGCGGCCAGGCGGCAGTGCCATCGGGGTGGGTGCCTGCCCCCGGCCTCGAGTCTGCGGCTGGTGCAGGCACGAAGGGGCCGACGGGCAGCTCCACAGTGACAGGCACACGCCTCTCCCAGCCCTGCGGTCTGGGGTCCGAGACCAGGCTGCGGCAGGTCGGGTCGGCGAGACCCCCCACCCGGCTGCAGATGGCGCCTCTCGCTACGACCTCCTGTGGGGACAGGGGGACAGGAAGGGAGCTCTGGGTGACCTCCTGTGAGGGCACGAACCCTGCCCTGGGGCCACCGCCGTGGCCTCTTCGCTCCTAATTCCATCGCCTTGGGGTAAGCGCTTTGGCACAGGAATTTTGGGGGGACCACGAAACCCGCCGTCCGTAACGGGGGCAACACGTCGTGGGGAACATTCAGGCTCTGGCAGGACCCCCAGAAGCTCAAGTCAACGGGCTCTGAGGGCAGACGCAGCTCAGAGCTGGGAGGGCTTCTCGGAGGAGGTGGGCTGGAGGAGGGGCAGCCGGACGCCCGCCACACCTGGGGGCGCCTCAACGGCTGTGAGGACGGACGCTGGACACAGAGCCTGGGCCAGGCCAGAGGGTGTCCTGGACCTAGAGTAAAATGGGTAAACTGAGGACCAAGGATGCAGGCGTGGGGCCCAGCACAACGGAGGGAGAGCAGCAGGCGAGGGGGGGCAGGGCCGAGTCCGAAGCTTTTCACCTCCCGCGGGAGCTCGGGGCCCGCGCGTGGCAGACGGGCCGAGCGGCCTGTTCTGCACTCCCCTCTGTGACCCGGTGTCTCTGGGGGCCCCGGCAACTGCGAGCTGTGTGCACATGTGCCCATGAAGCCCGGACCCCGACCCCTGCCTCCTGACCCTGGTCCCGAAGGGCACGCGTGCCTCGTCTGCGTCCCCGTCATAGGCGTCTCCAAGCTCACACGAGTGCCCGGGGTACAGGTATTAACACTCCACGCCCCCCTCCTGATCTGCTGTGTGTCCTGTGAATTTTCTGACCAGCCAGAGAGCGGAGGAGGGGAGGGGAGAGTTTTCCATTCCTGACATTGCCCCGGCCAGGTGGCCCGGACAGGACCCAGCAACACAGGCCTAGGGAAGAACTGGGGTGGGGCCGGGGCCTCGGGGTGCTTCGGTCACAGGCAGCTGCAGGCAGAGCCCAGGGCCCCTCCCCTGAGGAGGGGCACCATCAGGACGCACACTGGCCCGCGGCGCTGCCCGCCGGGCTGGATCTCGGGAATGTCCACAGGTGGGTGGTCCTCTGGGGACAGGGCCAGGCAGGGAGGGCCCAGGGCCACGGCAGAGCGGGGGTGGCTGACAGGCTGGGGAGAGTCGCCACGGAATGTGCCCTGTGGAGCAAAGGTCCCCGCGTGTGGAGTGACTGATGCTTCCCGGCTGTCACTGTGCCGAGGGCCCTGCTTCATCCAGCCTGGGGAGAGACGGAGACTGTCTCCAGGCACGGGGGGGTGCGTGGCGCCCCCCGAGGCTGTGCAGGGAGGAAGCAGAGGGTGCAGGCCCATGCGTCCCGCTGGGTGGGCGTGCAGGGCTCCACGGGGTGCCTGGGCCGGCAGGTGTCTGGGGCCAGCCCACAGACGCAGACAGGCGCCGACCGGGGGGCCAGATAGCCACGGGGCGTGCTGACCCCGAGGCTCGGTGCCGGGGCGCTGAGGGTGCCTGTTCCCCTCGGGAGGCCCAGACTGCAGATCCTATGGACCGGGCGGGGGTGCACCTGGGGACAGGAAACGGGGGGGGGGATGGCGCCCCCCCCTCAAGGGGCCGCCCTCCGAGTGGGCGTGGGCACACACAGGCACGCTCACATGCATGTGTCCAGGTTCTGTTCCCACACACGCCACTCACACACCTGTGGGGCCGCACACCTGCTCACACGCCCACCGGCTCACACACCGCCCCTCCAGGACGGACTGTGGGCTCCGGGCGCCCCCTGCCGGTGGCCGTTGGCGTTGGCCTGCCACCCTCAGAGCCTGTGTGCGTGGACCAGTCACACTGGTGGGCCTGGGGTCTGGCCGAGCAGGCTCTGCTGGGGCAGGGCACGGGGACCCTCACCACACACCCGGGCGGGGTGGGGGCGAGGTCCCCGCGCACCCCCAGAGCCCAAAGGAAACACCCAGGTGGGCGGCCCGCGTGGGACTCGGGGGGGGGGTGCTGGGGTGGACCCAACCCGGGGATCCTGGGGGTCCCCAAGTTCCCTGTGGCTGTACCAAGCCCTCCTTTCCTGCGGATGTTCAGAGGGGAGCTCCAGCTGACCCCCAGACACAGGTGGCCAGGGCCCCGCCCCTGCAGCCCACGAGAACCCTGGGGACTCCTGTGCCCGCCCGGCCTGGCCAGGATGGTTGGAGCAGCTGTCCCCTAGCCTCCAGCCCCCTGGAGACCCCACTCAAGAACTAGGGGTGGAGGGTTTCCCCAACATGTCTGGGGACTTGGGAGGCATGCCACCATCTCCACCCAAATCTGCTTCCGCTCACCTTGACCCCCCTCACTCTCTTGGGGCCCTGTTCTCACCCCCAGACGCGATCACAACCCTGGGGATGTCCACAAGTGTCACTGTCCCCAGGCCTGTGGCCCTGTGGCATGAGCGAGGGCACGGGCTGCTCCCGCTGGGCCCCTGGGCCTGCTCCCCGGGGATCAGGATCCGCAGAGCGGGGCACTGTGGGTGCTGATTCCCACTCGGGGGCCTGGCCCGCGACTCTGCGTGTTTACTGAGTCCCCCGCACGTCTGGGGGGCTCCGAGGGGCAGGATCGGCAGGGTGGTGGGTGGTCCCCTCCCCCACAGCCCATCCTCCTGGGTCCTCAGAGGTCACTGAAGCTCAGGGAGCCGCAGTCCCTGTGTTGGCCGATTCGGGGGCGAGGTCAGTGGTTTCGGTGGGGCCGCGGCCCGACGAGGGGGGCGGGAGCTTGGCCGGCCTCGCCCCCCGCCCCCAGGGAGAAGGCACTCCCAACAAGGCCCCTCCGGCCAAGGCCAGGCTGGAGACTCCCAGTCTGGCCGGTCTAGCTCACCGCAGGTGGGGACAGGCCACATGAGGGAAGGGGGTGACATGAGGTGACACCCCCTGAGTGTCCGGCCTGTGCGGGCCCCTCCGGCCTAGCTGGTCCTAGTTGGCGCTGCTGTTGGGGGCAGCCGAGGGGTGATGCCTGGCCTGAGGTCCCCACACCCCCAGCCGGCCGTGCACCTGCCTCCCAGGCGCCCCCTCCTGGGCCTCCACCCAGGACAGGTGGGGGCGGGATGCAGTGACCCCCACGGACCGGTGGCACGCCAGCTGCGTGTGGAGCCTGCCGAGGGGGGGGCACGCAGCGGGCCGCTCCGAGGGGCCAGGTCCCCCACTGGGCTGTACTCCACCCGTGCCCCCCTCCAGGTACCCCAGCTGTTTGGTAACCCCCCCAGGACGCCTGGTTGAGCTGCTGCAGAGCTGGGGGCAGGTGGCAAGTGAACGTCCACACCTCACCTCTGACCCCCAACCCCAGCTCGTAGCTGGGCCTGCTGGACCGGCTCCCAGGTGACCTTACCTGTGGCTGGAGACCTGGGGCCCAGCAGGGGGCAGCCTGGGGCTCTCCTAGCCTCTGCCTCTCAGGTCCCCTGGGAGGGGCGCCTGGGCGCCAAGAACCCTCCCAGCCGTGGAGGAGACGCCTGCTGGTCCCCACCCACTGGCTCTGGGCCTGAGGGCGGCTGGTCCCCCGGGGGCCGCCTGGGCCCTGACTGAAGGCACTGGTCTGCTGGGTCTGTCCCCCACAGGGGGACATAGCAGGGACAAGGAGTGCCCTCCCAGCTGGCCAGCGGAAGCCCTGCTTGCAGCTGCCTCCTAGGGCCCAGGGTAGGGTGTCCTGTCCCGTTTGGTGGCTGACAGAGCTCACGAGTGGCCTGGGACTTCCGACCCTAACCCTCCCCCCGCAAACCTGCCGATCTACCCTGCCCCAAATCTGCACCCTAAGCCCCTGCTCGAACCCCTTGGCCCTAGCACTTGGGCCCTCAAACCCAGGCCTGTGCCCTAAACCCTAAGTCCTAACCCCTCACCCCCAATCTCCCTCCCCAGGCCGAGCTGCCTGGGCTGACCCCTGATTGACCTCGCCCATCCGCTCCTCCCCCAGCCCCCGCTCCGGGGAGGTGGGTGGGTCTCTGGAGAGGCTACACCCCGAGTGTGTGACTGCCGGACACACAGACATTAGGCCACAGCCTGGACTCCGGGGGCACTGTGCTGTGGAGCAGCTGGGCCCTCCACCCCGCTCCCTGTGACGCTGGCCGCTGGCCGGGCCCTGCGTCGCTGGGAGGTGACCCGCAGACACCTCTCGCCTGTCCCCCGCCCCCGAGGTGCCTGGGCTCCCGCAGCCCTGGCCACCCAGAAGGTGCAAGGGCGGCGGTGCTGGGCCCGCGCCAGCAACAGGACCTGGCCATAAACCAGGGCGCAGCCGGGATGCGGCCGGACGGCGGCCCTCCCGGGACTTTCCCCCGGCCTGGCCCCCAGCTGTCGGCCTTTCCTGGAAGCGGGATTTTGTTTGTTCCTTGAAGGAGCTGGTGGCATCGCCTACCCAAGCCCTAGGCAACGGCTGCAGGCACGGCCCACCCCACCCACCAGGGCGCACAGGCCTGGAGAGGCCGCCTGAGCCAGCGGGGAAACCGAGTCCCGGACAGGCCAGGGCACACGCTCAGCTGCCAGTCAGGCAGCCCCAAGCTGGGCCTGGGGCCCGGGAGCTCACCAGTCCCACGGCCCGGCCTCGTCTTGGACCAAGGGACATGATGGTGAGTTGAGACAGAAGTGGCCACTTTCATCTGTTTTCGTGTTGGGAGGGGCTGTGTATGCGTGTGCGGGGTCACAGTGCTTCCCCAACCCCCGCTGGCCGTCCCTGGGCCCAATCCCCACCCAGGCATCCAGAGTCACCGGGGCGACTCTATAACATCCGTAGGTGACAAGTCGTCTCAGCCACTCCCTGGCACGGTCCACAAGTTCACTGCAGTCCCCGGGACACTTTTGGGGCGCTGTGAGTTCTAAACTATTTTCTGATGAGACTGAGAAGTGATGTCCTCCTCCGCTGGGCTCAGGTGCAGAGCGGGGCGGAGCCCCAGGGGGTGAGGCCATCGGCTGCTCAGCAAGGTGGGTCCCCAGCGTTGCCCCCTCTCGCCTGCCACATGCTCCCAGGAAAAGGCGCTCCAGCGCCAGGGGGCGTCGGGATGAACCAGCGACGCGCCCCCGCCCCGCCCCTCGGCCTGGCCTGCAGGTGAGGAGCTGGCGTCACCCCAGGAGGTGGCCTGGTGTGGCAGCCGAGGTGGGAGCTGGCCCAGCCGCTGACCACGGCACTGTGCTCACTGACTCCTGGGGCCTCCACCAGTTTCCCGCTGTTCCCACTGCTCCTGGTCCATGGAGGGCACCGCTGGGACACGCCCCTGGACACGCCCCCGGACACGCCTCCCAGACACGCCTCCCGGACACGCCGGCCGGACACGCCGCCCGGACCCGCCACCCGGCCCCAGCCACCTGGCTGCATCTCCAACGGGAGCAGCTCTGCTCACCGAGTTTAGTTTGGAAAACATTTTTTTTTGTAAAAGTGTCATTTATGTTGGCACGTAGTGTGTTTATTATTTTTTAATGAAAATAACACACATTTTAACTTTCTCAGTTTCAATGCCTCGCATGGAAAATCGACAGGTGTCACTATATGTGTCAAAGCTTGTGGGCCCTTGACGCGTTTTAAGTGTGAAGGTCCCGAGTCAGGGGAGGTGACCGGTCACCAGGGACAGGAGAGGCTGAATCTTCCTGTCCCCTGGGGGTGCCCTTCCTGCCAAGCAGCTCCCGAGCACTTTCTGGGGGACTCTGCCATGGGGAGCGGCGAGGTCACCGTGAGCAGCGGTGCTGACCCGCCCAGGGCCCCCACCCCACGGAGCTGCCCCCAAGCTGGGCCGCCCCAAGGGGTCGCAAGCTGGCTGCCCTGCCTTGTCCTTATTTATTTATTACTTAAAATAATTGTTCTCTCTCTTTTAAAATTATTTTTTTTTGTGGTAAAGTACACAGAACATAAAATTTGCCATCTCGACCATTTTTAAGCGGCATTAGGCACATTCACGTGGCTGTGCTGCTGGCACCGCCAACTCCAGAACTCCCTCATCCTGGCAAACTGACACTCTGTCCCCAATAAACACTCACGGCCCCTCCCCCTCCCCCAGCCCAGCACCGAAAGCAGAGCACCCCTCCTACTTCCTGTCTGAAGGCGGCTCCTCTGGGGACCTCCTATGAGTGGGAGCACGCACTGGCTCACGCGCTCAGCACAGTGGCCCCAAGGCGCATCCATATCAAAGCAAGTGTCCGAACGTCCCCCCTTTCTGAGGCAGGACGACACCCCACTGTGTGGCGGACTACGTGTTCCGTGTCTGTCATCCATCGGTGGACACTTGGGTTCGACCCTTCCACCTTTTACCTACTCTGAACGTGGGGTACAGATATCTCTTCGCGATGCTGCTTCCACTTCTTTTGGGTCTGTGCCCAGAAGTGGGTGGGGTTGCTGGGTCACGTGATAAGGCTATTTTAAATTTTTGGAGGAACCGCCCTGCCGTCCTCCACAGCGGCCACGTCCTGGCCAGCAGCACACGGGCTTCCAGCTCCCCCACATCCTCCCCGAACTTGCTCTTGGAAACAGCCAGTCTCGGGGCGGGGGTGAGGCCCTGGCCCTCTGGCCGAGGTCGGTCTCGGAGGGCCCAGGGGTGTGGCCCAGGGCCCAGGAGCCCCAGGTGGCTTTTCAGACCAGGCTCTCGCGGCCCCATCAGGACCCCAGGCCCCTGTGTCCCTCACTTGCTGCTTCATCTTCCAGGAGGAGCCCTTGTGCTGGGCTTCTGTCCGGTCAGAGTCTCAAGGGGCTGAGCCACCTGCCCCTGGGGACCTGCCAGGATCAGCGTGTCCCTTGTCCCTAGAAGGGCACCCGGAGCTCCCCTGGCTCCAGGGGTATCCGTGTGGAGGCCTCGCTGGGACGTGGGCCCAGGTCTCCCCATCCCGCCAGAATCCGATGGTCCCAGACCCCAACCCAGCAGGACGAACAGCAGATGTGGGTCCGGGCCGGGCATTTGCCGTCTTTATGGTGTTCGAGTTTATTGTGCCATTTAATTGTCCTGGGGGGGAGTGGAGGGGCAGGAAGCAGTTTATGGCCCTGGGCTGAGCCCGGAGTGGGGCGCGGCCCTTCCATCTTTACTTTGTGAGCGGTGTCCTCACCGGCCCTGCCACCGGTGACACTCAGGGAGCCGCTGAGTCACCGCAGGAATGTGGAGGGACGCCAACCAGGAGGCCCTCGGCGGTCCTGCCGGAGGCGGAGATGCGGCCGGTCCCTTCTCTTCCGAGCAGCTCTGGGTGGAGGTTCGTGACGGGCCTTGGTGGGGCGGGCGGAGAGAAAGACGGCAACGCCGGTTCCGGCTGTGGGCTGGAGTCTGCGGGGCTCCCAGCCTCTCCCCTCCTCCGGGGGGCCTGGGCCCGTGACCTGGCTGCGGGCGGACAGCAGCACAGGTGCCGTGACGGGTTCTCTGATGCGGGTGGTGGCTTGGCTCACCTGGCCGGGACTTCTCTGCTGAGACAGGTCACGAACGAGCCCCTCCGCCCTCGCTTCGGGGGCGCCTCCGTCCACCAGCCAGCGCCACGGGCTCCGCGGCCCACGCCGCCCACCGCCACCTGGCCACGGCGAGCTTCCCTCGCACGGTTGTCCTTCCCCCTCTTGCTGCACCTTCTAGGCCCTTCCGGACGGTGGGCAGGTCTGAGGTGACACACCTGTCCCAACGTCCCAAACCCGAGACCCCTGAGCCGGATCCGGCACTTGGACCTTGCTCGGTGTGGCCACCCTCGCCCCGTGTTCCTGCCCATCGGCCTCCCCACCCTGAGGGCCCTCCGTCCCGCCATCAACGGCAGGGTCCCCAGCAGTCCAGACCGACGGCCACCCCTCCTGTCTCACCCGCCACCTGCCCCTGCCCCCCCTCCACGCACCGGCTTTGCGATGCATGGGGAGCAGCGCCTCCCCGCCCCCCACCTGCTGCTTTGTGCCTCCCCCCAGCCTCGAGTCCGGCCCCACGGGACTCCGCCGGGGGTCTGGTGTCATGCCCGCAGGCCGGGCGTCACGTTTTTGGGGAGGTGGCGAGTTCACCCCACGTCCCCGTTCTGATTTTTTCCTTCACACTTAGGAAGCTGCTCAGATAAATGTTTGACTATTTTCTTCTCACGCTGTTTAATGTTTCTGATGTTTTTCCTTATTTTCATGCCATAAGAACTTCTCGTGGTATCGAAGGTTGTATTTAAACATCACTTAAAGTTTTTAATTGTTTCATATGTTTTCGAATAGGCAGAGTAGGCATGCAAACAGCTCCCCTCCTGCCTGCCATCCCTCCTCCCTGTCCCCTGCCCAGAGGTGACCCTGCACCTCCCCAGAGACATTCCTGCCTCCCGGTGGTGGCTGGGGACACTGGGAGCTTCATCTCCCAGTCCTGGAGGCCGGAAGTCTGAGACCAAGGTGTGGGCAGGACGGGTCCTTCCTGCAGGCCCCCGGGGGGTCCTTCCTGCCCCTCCGGCTTCCGGGGGCCAGGTGCTTGCTCCTGGACTCGCGGCTGCTCCCTGCGTCTCTCTCCGCCTGTGACTGTCTCGCCTGTAAGGACAGCCACTGGGCTGAGGCCAACCTCGAGGTCCTTCACTTAATCACCTCGCACACAGCCTTTCCCCCAGTGAGATCCCATTGCGGCCTCCAGGAGGACGTGTCTTTGGGGCCAACTGGGAACAAATAGATGAAGAGGGTGACAACCCTCACCCCGGTTCTCTGACCTGCGAAGGGATGAGCCGGGGGCGTGAACTGCCTCTCGGGCCCCGGTCAGTCGGAAGGCATGCTGCCTGCCGCGGTGACCGCAGAAGTTGGTGCCGCCTCGAGAGGCCGTAAAGGGTGGGGGACATAGCCCTCTTCCTGTCCCCGTTCACTTTGTGTGAGGGCCCCTGCGGCATGGGTCACGGTAGGTGACGGCGACACGGTGGCATTCAGAGGGACCCATGTGTGGCTGAGCTTCCGCGGCTGCGCTGAGGTGGCTGGTGCCTTGGCGGGCGCAGGCGACAGCCTCCAGCCACGGCCCCCCTCGATCTCCAACGGAAACCGGACCAGAGCCGTTTCCATCCCCGTAGGCGTGCACCTCTTGGGTTTGGGGAGCGAGCACATTTCCGTGTCTGCACTAGGGGTGTCCTTAGGGACATTTTGGGTGGGGACAGGGCGCCCTGCCTCCCGGCTGGGTCTCTGCCTGCTTCAGCACCCTCGGGAGGCTGGACAGACCTGTGCTAAGACCCTGCCTGTCCCCAGCCTGAGCTGCGTGTGGACCCCCTCCTTCCTGCCTCTGCCTGAGCCCGCCCCTCTGTGCTCGGCTCGTGGGCCCCTCCACTGCTTCCCGGGCGCTAGGAGCCTCCTGCCCCACACGGCCCTGCCGCGGCCACGCTGGGGTCCTCCCTGAGTCTGAGTGCCATGGTGAGGGTCCCTCCTCCGGGCGCAGGGGTGTAGCCAGCCGGGCAGTCACTGTGCGGTCACTCGCCACCTTCCAACACAACAGTCCCATGCTGGGTCCCCTCCCTGAGGGACGCCCGGCGCGGCTGAGGTTTCTCTGACCTGGGGGAAGTGTCTGTGGCACACAGGACGTTCTCCTGGGCTCTGTGGGAGGTCCCAGCCCAGGCCCTGGTACTGGGAGGGAAGCCACAGGCCTTTTGCAGACCGCTGCCCTGCTCCTGGGCCCTGTGGGGCTGCCCGGCACAGGGCAGCAGGCGGCCAAGGGAGCCAGGCTGCCGTCGCGACCGGGCCCCCTCCTGCCACACCGCAGGCTGGCCGCAAGGCACCATGGGGCAGAGGCGGGGTGACAACTGGTGGGAGCAGCTGCCGGAGGCCTGGTTGAGGTGTCACCCAAATCTCTCCAGCTCTGGCCATCGGGGGCGATGTCATGTTGCTTCCCGCGTCCTTCTTACACCTCATCCTTTCCTGAGCCCTCCCCGGCACTGCAGAATGCTCCGGGTTCATCTCATAATGTCCGTGCCCAGAAGGAGCTACTTCTCCAGGGGCCCTGGCTCCTTCTGTTGGAGAGAGGGGTTTAGCAACCAAGATTTGCGCAGGTGCTTGCCGCTCCGGGGTGCAGTGTTCGTGGGCCTGTCGATGCTAGAAGCACGTGCATACGGGGCGCACACATCTGTCATCCACCTGTCATCCATCTATCATCTGTCTGTCTGTCTGTCATCTATCATTCACCTATCATTTATCTATCTATCATCCATCTATCTATCATCTCTATCTATCTATCTATCTATCATCTATCTATATCATCTGTCTATCATCTATCATCTATCATTCATCTATCATTTATCTATCTATCATCTCTATCTATCTATCTATCTATCTATCTATCTATCTATCTATCATCTATCTGTCTGTCTATCTATCATCTCTATCTATCTATCTATCTATCTATCTATCTATCTATCTATCTATCTATCTGTTGTCTATCTACCAATCACCTACTCAGTGCTGGTTGTTTTAAGCCCAGGGCTGGGCGCTTCATTATGCAGCAAGAGCTGATCTATACATGTGGCTGAGACGTTGCGAACTGTACCCCAGGATCCCTGGCTGTCAGCTTCCTGGAAGACACTGTCGGAGGTGTGAACGGGAAGAGGTATCTCCTTTCCTTCCCCAGCTTCTGTCAGGGTCCCCGCAGTCACGGAGGGGGCCCCTCCTCCAGCCT
>JAQQSQ010002041.1:0-11482 GCA_028627145.1 Eidolon dupreanum
CCAAAAATAAAGCAGTAGGAATAATGAGCATCAACAACTTCCCCCCTTAGTGCCTTGCAATCCACAAAGTACTTGGGTGGATATGGGGCCAACTTTGTTAAGTGCCTTCACTGCAGCTCCATTCTCCTTGCTAAAATCCATCCAACCTCTATTTTCCTGCATAACACCTGATTTAAGAGGAAAACAGCTGTGAGTTTGAGTCCTGCCTCTGTCATACACTTGATGCCATAACCTTATGTAAATTCCTCAGCCTTTTAAATCTCTAGATTCTCATCTATAAAATGGGAATGATGATAACTACCTTCTTCACAGAACTATTGTTAGGATGAAATGGGGTAACTCATGGATGACACTGAGCTCAACACCTATTCTCTGGTGAATCCTTGATAAATGACAGTTGCATGGTTTTGTTTCTCTTTTTGCAGCTCTTAGTGAAAATGCCCACTGGAACCAGTCCTACAAGGGCAAAAGCTGAGGCTGCCTTCTGACTGTGGTGTTTTCTTACATATTTGTAGAATGAATGCTTGATCTTTACAACGGCCAGCAAGGTAAGCCAGGTGCTCTTTTCCCCATGATATGACTTAATAATCACACACACACACAAAAACCCTGGCAGGTAGGTTTTATTTCTTCCAGTTTGTAGATGATAATCTGGAGGCGCTAGGGTTGGTAGGAAATTCGCCCAGGTTCACACGTCTAGTCACCCGTCTAAGGCTACTTCTCCCCCTACCCGAGCCAATACCCTTTGTTTCACTTCACTCAGGTTCATTTCGTCCTAAATTTGTACCTTCTAAGGGCTCAGGGACACTCTAACATGAGTCCTGGGTGGAAAAGAGGAGATTCTTATCATTGTCCTTGTCACTGACCACTGAGTAGCAGCCAACAAGGGGAAAATAATTTCTTACCATCTCTCCTAAGTCCAGCTTGCTGCTCTGCAAACCTATCTCTTCAGAATATTGTTTCCCAACTTCTAGCCTTTGTTCAACCACTTCCATTTGGGGGTCTGTCTGGATGCCACCCATGCTATTTATTTTCTTTTTTACCATATCAATTCCTTTTTTTCCCCACTTAAATGTGTTTTAAAATGAGACTATGTTGCTGCCATACATGGAAATCTAGCACCAATTTCCAATAAGAGAAAGTAACAATAACTACAATGCACACAAAATGTTCTTTAATTGTAGGCAGATGATGGCTGCAGAAGGCCCCATGCCTGAGGCCTTCCTTCTCTTCCTCCAACGTGAGAGTAACAAGTGATGGTTAGTACAGTATGTTCTTGACATCTAAGCTTTATTTTTGACACAATCAGAAGAATTGGGAAACAAAGAGGAAAAAGCAATGAAAAGGAAATGTACTTATCATGGGATTCAGTTATCTAATGCTCTTAAGGAATCAATAAAATCTCATAAGCCCCAGGAGTTCCATTCCCTGCAAAACAACGCTCTAGCACATGCTATGCCATTAGATGCTATTATTACCCAATAGCATCTATTGTTACTCAGTAGCACCTATTGTTATCCAATAGCATCTAATAGCATCAAGACAAGTATGTCCTGATTCCTCTGGAGCAAACGGGCTGTGTTTGTATCCCTGCTCAGATCCTTAATATCCATTGACCTCAGAGAAGTTACTTTGCCTTTTGCCTCAGCTTTCTCATCTTTAAAAAGAAGATACTAATAGTAACCATCCCAAATAGCTGTTGCGAGGATTGAATACATAGTAAAATACTTAAGATGGTGCTGGCACATAGTAAATGCCATACAGATACTAAATACTAGTGCCGCTGCTGCTATTATGATGTGCTCGGGGCAGACTATGACAAGTCCTTGCCTGCCATCCACGTAGTAGCTCTCCACCTGTTTGAGGAGTGCTGCCCAGTCTCTTCCCTTCCGAGTCCCCAGGCTTAACTATCTCTGATGGTGGAGTCTCCTCCGAAAGAAAGAACAGAGGAGCTGGGAGGGAAGTGCTCCAAAGGATGTGGACATTTCTCTGGAGGGAGCTGGCGTGTGGTTGGCTCCTGCTGTGTACCAGGCACGTCGACATGCCATCTGTGTACTCTCTCCCAACTACTAAACCTGTATGTGGTGCTAGTCTCCAAATACTTTTTGTTCTCTGCCTTCCATGAACATGGTAGAACTTCCCTTCCCTTAAAAAATTAGGCCTATCCATGTGAAGGTGGCTTTCTGTGGCCAGTGAGATGTGAGTAGAAGTAATGACTGTCACAGTAGGCAGAAACTTAAAGCGCTAGTGGGAGATTCACAATATTCCTTTGTCCTGCTTCAATAACCATGGAAACAAGGAGTTCCCCAGTATGACATGAGCAAGAGTTCCCAGCCAACACATGATGGAGATTGTGACAGGACTTGATTGCTTTGAGCTACTGACATTTTAATACTGCAGCCAAAAACCTACCTATCCTGGTTGAGACGAAGCCCTGACATACCTGAGTTCTTGCATCCACCAAGAATTTGCTGCCCTTGGCATCCACACTAGAGCCAGGGTGCAGGTTTTGGTTGAGGTGGGCGTATAGCACCTGTAACCACTCTTACTGTTTCCCCTTCATCTCCCTTTTCCTCTGATCAATATCTAGCAAAGGTGCCATCTTCCTGCAGAAACTTAAGAAACTATCTCCACTCTGGGTGTGTTTCCTGCCTAATCTCTGATTCTTGCTGAATTTCAAGGAAAGAAGGAACTCCACAGAGACATTGTCTTAGGTCCCTATTTTCTGTCTGAATCTCCTTTATCTAGCCTTTGCTTGGATAACTCCAGAGACAGGAAACCTATCAGACTCACCATTAATGGATAAAGGTCTGGGCTATGATTGTGAGGCTTCCCAAGCTCCTTGACTGAGTGCTTGACTTGCCTAAAAGGTGAACGATTTTGAAGATACTGACTTTATACAAAGGCCGTGTAACTTATCATCCTAACCATTGCATGTTTAAGAATATAATGGGGGTACTAATAATAATTATACTGGAATAATAGCTATAAAATGGGATTGTCTTGGGTAAATCAGGATATATGGTCACTTGGCTTCTGTGAATCTATGGTCACTAACAAATGGTACGCATTAAATTCCATGGGTAGGACTGGGTCCCGTCTTTCTTAACTGACCCTTACTTTTGATTTACCCCTCTCCCAAACTCTTGACAGTCATTCTTCTTTGAGTAGTCTATTCTCTAACCAATTCTCTTATGAGAATTTTAGTCCCAAAGCCATTTCAGAGGGAAAGCATGTACATATGGCTATAATTTCATGCAAATTTTCCCCGTAGGTGCTTCACATTCTTAACTACTATCTTGATCAGATGCATATTTAATGCCTTTTGATGGAGACACAGATGCAAACTGCTCAGTCCTTCTTGAAGCTGTAAAATGCCACCAGGTCCCAGGAGAGTTTCAGTGAGAGCTACTGGAATGCCTGGAGCTACTATACTCCCTCAGCATTCCCACAAGACCTGAACCCTCAGGAAATTTGGTCACAAGGTAATACAAAGAGCGGCAGGGCTTATTAAGTTTTCTTCTGCAGGCTGTTTGATGGCATTTCTGCCCTGAGCAAAGCTCATTTGCATAGTTGATTTACAGCTTTAATTTGAATATTACAGTTACTTCACATAAACCACTACCCTAGTCCCTCTTTGAATTTTTCTTTTAACAATCCACTCAATACCACATGGAATCCAGTGAGGCCAGGAGCCTCTGAAATGAGAAGAATTGTGTTCCCCTTTCCACTGGCACAGATGAATATGAACGGTGGAGAATGAAAAATGAACAAACTGTTAAGTTTTAGAAATACTCAATTCCTCCTCTAGGGCAGTCTGTCAGGTTTAAGACTCTTTGGTAATTGTGGTTTGTTTTTATATTACTGCTCCTCGAAGCAGCACTGTCTCTTAGTGGTGCTTCTTCTCTTTCTTTTGTCATTTCCAAAAGATAACTAAAATTTACTGAATGCATACTACATGCTACGCACTAAGCTAATAAGTTAGATTACAGTAGTATAAAAGGCAAGTTTGTCCTGACCCTCAGGGAGATTATATACTCTTGCTGCACAAGACAGATATCAAGAAAGAACTACACATTCTATTAATTAAGTATTCCAAGCATCTGTTTTTCCCATTTCTTCAGAGGTCAGCAGCCTCTGTCTCTGTGTGTGTATGCATCATATGGTAATAAAATAAATTCACTGAGTTGTATACTTAAGTATACATGTTCTGGCATTTATATGATATTTCCAAGAAAATGTGTACTTTTAGAAAAGGGCAGACAACATAGGAAAGGAAACAAGATTACGTGCTGAATACAGCGTTTCTAAAACTCGATGGAAAAGTAGGGTTTAAGGTAACCCCTTCCTAAAGTTACTCCGGTTCTCCCCTCCCCTTGGTTTCTCTGCCCATGGATTCACCCTCTTCACTATCTTTTCCTGTGCGGAGCTCCACCCCTCTTCTTGTGAGATAATCAGCAACCCAGTCCCCCCTCTCTTATTCTCAACACACGATTTCCTAACAGTGAATCCTTGGGTCAGGACTGGTTTCCCAGAAAGCTAGCAAGAAAGCAGAGATACCTACTGACATTCCAGCACGGGGAAGGGGACTTGGGGCTCCGGCTCTCACGGGCCTGGGTGGGAGAACATCATGTCTTCCTGCATGGTTTTTCTGACAGTATGCTTTGCAAATAGACCCTTCTAACTAACTTGATACTTGTTGACCCATGCACATATTCACATTGCTGAGGACATTTTTAAGTTCTCAAGGACAGTACATTCTCAAGCCATGGGAAAAAAAAAGAAAAAGAAAAAAAAAACTTACTCAGTTCCTGTAAGCTGCAGAGAGCCCTTTTCCTCAAAGCTAGTAAATCCAATTATTATTCTTTCCTTCTTCCAGGTCGAAACCTTTGGGGACTGCTGGAATAAAAAGGAGACCCTATGCTCCTTCATAAGGGTTCTCTTAGTTACGCAAAGAAAAATCGTGAAATATCTAGAGAGGGATGCTTTTCTCCCTCAGTCTTAATTTGAGAAAAAGGAGGAAATTTAGTTACAATTGTGGTATATGCAGCACAGGAGAACTGTGAATGTCATGAGAGTGAATGGCAAGGGGAACATTAGTGGGAGACTGTCGAGCTGGGCCCATTTGTGGCCTCTGTCTCTGTCCTCATGGCTCATCTGTTTGTGTGCCAGTCAGTCTAGTTCTGGGATGGCTGAACTGGAAAGCTGGATAACATGGATGGCAGAGTCGCTTTGCCTACTGGGTTGTTCGGAGCCTCTTCTGTGGTGTATGCTTTCTCGTTGGCTTTAATGTGAGATACAGAAGTTCGAGGTCCACATTGATATGTTCATTCACATATCTCTACCATGGACATCTTTATCAACAATCCTTCAGATGTTTTCCTTCTATGCTTCTGAGCAATCAGTCAAGGAGTATATTCTCACCTTGAGCCACTAATCTTTCTACACAAAGGAGATGACTAGACACACTGTTCACAGTCGTACTCAGTAAGAAGATTGTCACTTTCCACTGTCTCCTTTCAAGGTCACTTCTATAATGCAGTCATTTCCCATTATTGGCATGCACCCACATCCCAGGCTGTCCCACCTGCAAGCCAAGATTGGGTATTTTCCTTCTCCTTTAGCTGGTCATAGGTCCCTCTTTATGGCTATATGTGCAGCCAAAAGGACCACTAATTCAACGGTGATGGGTAACATGGGGCTTTGAATGACTGCCTGTGCATTTTATTTGTGCCCCTTTTCCGGTTCTGTCTGGCTCAGTCCCAGATGTACCATTTTACTTTTATGGATGGACTGCTGCTGCACCTGTCTGATTCTATTACTTGTAGGTCTAGCAGAATTTAGTTCAGAGTGTGCAGTTATGGACACACGGTTACTTGGTGCCCTCTGGTCAAGCATTTCATCTCCACCAGCAGGTGCAATATGCCTCGGTATGGAATATGTTGCCTCCAGAACTCAAAGAAGTGGTAGGGAATGCAAGATATAGTCATTTGTCTTTTACTTTGGAGAAATATCCTAATATAGCCCTAATCACTAGATCTCTGGAAAACAATTCTGAAATTAACGATCCTTGAAATTTGTAGGGTTTATCTCTCACCATCCTTAGCAATGTGTCTGACCAAGGCCTTTAGCACAGTTGCCACTTCTTGCTTGTACTGCTTGATCAACATGATGACATCAATGTAATAGACCAACGTGATATTCTGTGGACTATCCACAAGGCCCATGTCTCTTAGGACTGTATTATTCTAGAGGGGAAGAGAGTTAATACAGCTCTAGCAAAAAAATTGCAAGGGAATATTTTTGTCTATTCTTCTTTTGCAGCAGGTAAGAACCTCCTTCCAGCTACCAGATAGGCTCCCTGGCTCTCACACTCAGCCTGTGGCTATTTTTGACCATCCTTAGTTTCTCTTCATCCCTCTGCAGGGCATGAAAGCAACTTATGCATGTCCAGCTGACTCCGCTGTACTTGTTATCAATTTGATCCCCCATATTTTGGAAGGACCTCGATTATCACACTGGAAAGGGCATTCCCCTCCATCATGGTGTCTTCTAAGGTTGCCTCAGTGAATCATCATCTATCGGCCACAACCTCGTGCCAGAGACTCTTCATGTCTCTTGTCCCACCCAGGATGAGGTCCTCATTACCATCTGAGTCATGAGTACACCCATGCCCAGCTTTCTCAGACCCACTCCCAGTGTCTACCTGGGTCAGTTAGTATCTTCTGAGAAGCAGATACAAGATGAGATTAGATGTGCAAGAGATTCCTTGGAAAAAACAACTGAGAAGAATGCAGGGGGAAGAAGAAGCAGAGGGCAGGGAAAACTGTTAGCCCATGGTGTAGAGCTGACATCTGAGAAAAAAGAGGGAAGAAAGGAGGGTTAAGACAAAAGAGTTCAGACAGTGTGGTTATGAAGAAGTTTCACCAAACCAAAGAGGAGTCCCTGAGATCACCCATTAAAAGTGTCCTTGCTGCAGGCCACTCAGCCAGTAATTTTGGTGAGTCTCCAAAGTCCACGCTGTTTTCATGTCACCATAGCTGCTATAAGTTCTCATCCACTAGTCAGATTCGGCAGTCCCCTGCCATTTGTGGCTTCTCCCTGCAGTTTCCCCAAGGATTGGACTCAAGTTTGTATCTTTTCTCAAGTTCACTAGTGTTCACCGAATCCTGGATCCTGTGGATTACCAGGCTCTCAGCCATTTAGTCCACTCTCCTGGACTCCTGCAGTGAGGAGACTTTACAAAATTATGACAAAGAAGGTCGAGAAACATAAAAGGAGGGCTAAACTCCAGGTTAATGAATAAGGATTCAGTTGATTCTGAGGAAGGGAAATAATATGAAACTGGAGTTTTATACCTACTACTACTACTACTACTACTACTACTACTACTACTACTACACACACACACACACACACACACACACACACACACGCTTTCCTATATTCATTCTCACTGATTTTTCATCCAGTGAAGTCATGTTCTGGCAGCAAACTAAGCAAGGATAGGTGGTGTATAGGTTCTAAACTTCTCAGCATTCCTGTAGGATGGAAATGATATTTTTGAAATCAAAATGGTTACAGATGTGGAAATTGGGTGGAAATCAGACAGGTGAAGTAACTTGCCAAAGTCACTTAGCTACTAAGTGTTGGTTCTAAAACCTAGGATAAGTGAGATAATCATCAATAAAGTGAGGCCCTGGCCCCCAGTGCCCTACATCTACCTCCTCTCACATCCTCTGCACACTTCACAGAAGGTGGTTTCGTAGAGAGGAAAGAGCAGAAGCTTTGGAGTCAGGCAGGCTTGAGCTCGAAATGGCTAGCAATTTCCAAACATGAGTCTTTGGGCAACTTAAGTTCTCAGACTTCAATTTCCTCATCCGTACAATAGACTTAAATATATCTAACTTATAAGATTGATAAGTTACTTAAATGTGTATGTGCAAAAGCAGCTAGTACAGCCTGAGCACATAAATATTCATTCCCATCTTAGAAGATACTGTTATGATGGACAGAGCCACCTTCTCTGTGTCCCAAGGCAGCAAGCAGTCTGGGAACAGAGGCCTCCCCTTTCTCCACTGACAAACTGTGCATCAACCTTGAGGTTGTCATTTAGAAGACAGTTGTACCAATAGCAATTAATTTCTTCATTCCTGGCTTTCTTGTTAATTATTCTGAATGCATACTTAGATTTTGTCAACAAGCTTATTCTCAAAAGTGTAGCCATTTTTCATTCTTAATTTTTCATCCTTTCTGTCTCCTCCTACCTTCTGTTTCATAATGGAAAATAACCCTAGAAAAATTTAAGAATATGGAAAAATAAGGATAGAGCTCCTTTCTCCACTCTAATAATAACTGCCCCCTAAAAGAGGAGCTGACCTCTCCTTTATCCACTGGGTCCTGGGATGTCACATTCTCTGCTTTGCTGTCTTCACACCATGGCTCCACATCAGCCATGGGTAGGTTGTTATTCCCTCTTCAGACATAGAAAAAATGATGCTGAGAGAGGTTACCTACTTTAGCCAAGAACACACAGTAGGTGTTGTCAAAGTCAATAGTTGAGCCTGCTAATGTCTGGTTTCAAAATCCATGTGCATGTTAGATATGTGCCATTTATGCCTAAATTCACACACATGCACACACATACGTGCACACACACATACATGCATGCATACAAACACTCACACACTCCCATTTCTGGTCCATCATAGAGAGAAGGAAGTACTTCTTTCTCTATCAGCTTCTGACCCCATGTTTTAAGCCATTGTCTCTCCGATCTCAGTAAATGGCCAGGAAATGATAGTTGTGAATTAAGCTTATTTCTTTGTATACAAGAAAGGTGTTTTTTTCAATTCCTTTTTATACAACCTAAAAGGTTCTCCTCAGGTCAGTGGATTAGCTCAAAAATAGTAATTCTGTTATTTTAGGATGATTAGGAGAATCATAAGCCCTTTGTAGGCGGGTACCATGTCATTTACTTTCTCTGGATCTCAATACAGAGTTGAGCTCTTATGAATTAATGAAATAAAGACAACACATCAAGGAGCTTCGTGGTGCTGAAGAAAGTTCTTTGCAGAAGATTAAGTTATCTTGGAGACTCATCTTGGCACTACTACTTACTGGCTATGGGCCTTAGGAAAGTTGTTTGCCTTGGCTGAGCCCATTTTCTCATTTCTAAATTGAGAGGTTAAGCAGGACAATCCTCCAGGTCTCTTAGTCTCTGTGTCTATGGCATTGAGTCATGTCTTTGGGACTGTCTTCTAGCCACATCTCCATACTTGGGGACAGGCTATTGCTTTTGTATGCATCTCTGTCACCTATCATACCCATTGAAGGACAAAAACACATTTTCTTTTTCTCTCTTCTGAGAGTATGAATTTTAAAGGCTGGGGGAACCTTTTCCCTCATTTACGTTATTTGCAAACAAGTAGGTTCTTCTATGCAAAAAAGATAAAGTCCACTCATTTTGAAATATCTTCCCCAAAGATAACAATATAGATTAATTTTCCTAAATATTTCAGAATCCCATTTCTATGTCAAGTGAACCTTCCTTTAAAGAACTTTGATGGGCAAAGTTGAGTCAACACTATTTCAATCCTAGTGAAGTCTATCTTTGGGTTAAACTGTAGAGAAAAATGACATGAGAAGTGACCCTTAGTTTTCCTTGTGATTTTAGTTTAAAGGTGAAGGAGGGCATTGCTGGTGTCTTGAGGCCATCTTTGCTGCAATTGAGAATCATCTCCCTGACCAGTCAAATGAGTTTTAATTACTAGAAAAGTATGTAGATGTCTCTTAAATGCATCAAACTGTTTCAAGTGCCCTTGGCTCCGATTTGGAGCCAAACTCTGAAAAAGAATTCGATATATCAAAACGCCTCCTCTTTCTGAAGGTGAGACTAAGTGATGATTCCCACTATACATTGTGAAGGTTGTTCTCTAAATGGTAATGAAGCATCACTAGGTGAATGTTGGCTGGAAATATTGGGAAACTAAACATTTCCCTGTGGTCCAACCCAAGGACATGGATGACTTCAGGTAAGAGAGGCTAATCTGAAGGCAGGGGTACCAAATGCACCCAGAGGATAAAGTGCTGGGGAAGGGATTCCAGATTTGGTTAGATCTGGTGAGCCTCAACCTGGGCAGAGGCTGAGACTATTATGCAACATCTCTGAACAAAGAAACAGAAAGATGCTTCTACTCAAGCTCTGTTTTATTGTTCTCATCCCACTCTATCTTGCTGTCAAGATAGGTGCCCAATACAGGAGACTCACTGTCTGAAAGGAAGACCCAGGCTCCAGGATGGCTCTTGGCTCCTTCACCCAATGCCCTTGTGCAGGACACGACCTATACAACCATGCGTGGCAGCCCTGGACCTCACAGTCCCTCAGAGGTGCCAGGCTTTCTCTTGAATTAGGAACTTATACCAGCCTGGAGCACTCTCTACCCCTTCTCCAGCCCTTTGCTGGTCTGCAACATATTTACCTCTTAGGTGTCAGCTTAGCCATCATGTCCTTGAACTGCAGCATGGGTTAGATGCCTGTTTTAGGTGTCCCTTACCTTACCACTGGTAACTGAATTGCATTTGCCTATTCTTGGGATCTTCCCTGTGAGTTGGAAGCTTCTAGAGGCCACTGATGGTGTGTTTCTTTTACTTCAGTGTTATCTACAGGGCTGGGCACAGAGTGGACACCTGGCAAATGTTTGTTGCAAAATGGAGGGGAAGGTGAGGAGAAGATAGAAGGAAGAAATGAAAAGGAAGACGAGACAGAGAGAAAAAGAGAGAGGAAGAGAAAAGGAAAGAGAATATGGGAGGGGAGGAGAGTCACAAAGACGTAAATAAAAAAGAAGAGAGTGAAGGAAAAGGAGAAAAAGAGGAGAGAGAAATGTGGAGAGAGGAAGAAAAAGAAAGAAAAAGAAAAGAGAAAAAAGAGAGAACTCAGAGGCCCAGGTGGTGGCACGTGGCTTGTGGTTTCCTCGCAGGCCCTGCCTGTTTCAGGGGCCTTTTTCCTCCTTCCTCGCTTCTCACCGTCATCATCACACCCCATCTAATTCAAGTCTGTGTCTCCAGCACAACCAACTTCTGCAAAACAGTTTTCCTTATGAGAAATGCAGCAAGCCCAGGGCTTGCATGTCCCCTCACCCAGAATTCTGTTCAAGGATTTCCATCAACAATATCTAGGCCCAAATCTGAGGAGTGGGCTCAAGCCAGCTAAGACTCCTGGTCATCAGGCCACCTCATTCGGGTTTAATAAGATCCTTCTAAGCCACGGAGAGCTAAGAGGCTGCTGCAGGCTGTGCAGGCTGCAGAGTAAATTGTTTTCCAAGCTTATTAAAAGCGCTTCCTTAGGGAAATGTCCCCTTTCTGCCAGAGTTGGGGCTCACAGTCTTGTTCTGGGGCCTCTTGTGTAGCGATATGTTCTGCAGAGGGTTTGGGGTCTGGGATTTCCCAACAGACTGGTGAGAGATTCGCTTGGTTGCTGGGG